>VUQR01022931.1:21399-48758 GCA_015108515.1 Hemichromis elongatus | reverse complement strand
TAGTTTTTTTTAAAAATAAAAAAAAAAAACATAGTTCCGTACCAAATAGTATACACAGAGCAAAAAAAACCCAAATAATTTGTCGCAGGAACATTTTTGATTTGAACTTTTTTTTTTTTAAATCCAGAATTGCTATTCTAAATCGATATTCACACAGACATTAATAATAAATTTATAATATGTTAGAAACACACGACTGGTGCGTTTTAGTATGTACATTCCCTTTTGTTTGCAAGCAAAACATGATTCCTTTTTAGAGATTTTTTTTTCCACATGCGTTGATAAATTGAACCTGGAGAGGACGTGGGGTTATAGCGCATTCGCCTCGACAAACAGGAGATGATAATTCAAATATATATACAACCTTTTCAGTCAACAGGTACCGTCCAAAAAATCCACCAGAAAACCCTTATGAGGAGTTATGAAAAATAAAACAGGCCTTTTTTCTCCCTCTTTCTTTTCTTTCTCCTTTTCTTTCTTTTTTTTCTTCTTTTCCGCTGAGGCGCAGTGTGAAGCAGGCCTGAACTCATCAAAAGGGGAACAAACCTAAGAAGTCCCATTTCAGTTTGACTCCGACCTGTAGTTGAGCATGTTTCAGTGGTTCAGTCTTCTAGTGCCCTTTTTGAAAAATGAAAAAGTACTTGTAGTAGTCTCTTGTTCCTGTGGCCGGCTGTTTGTGATTACCCACACACTGCAAAAAATGACCACCATAGCAAGCTATCTGGGATTGTAATCACCCTCAAATCACATTTGAAAGAAAATGAATGTGATACGATGGGATAACCCCACATGTTTCCTATTAGATTTTAGATTTTTACCGGAGCAAGTGGCAGTGTATTAAGGAAAAAGGTCGCAAATAACATTCCAACTGGCAAAAATCGCCCCCCCCTCCCTCAAAAAAATAAAAAATAAAAATCTTGAAACACGCAAAAAAGTCTAAAACAATCGCACCACCAGAGATGCTCACTGTCTTTAGGGAAAAATGTAACTGGTAACGCGTCCCTACTAGCCTCTTATATCTTGCTAAGATGATTATTTTTTGCAGTGCAGGTAGGTATTAGACTGGCCTGTCCACGGCATATTGGCAAGCACTCAGATTAGTGGCCGGATTCTGCACACTGGCGTATCCAAAACTCGAGTGCTGCTTGGCTTTCAGTCTCAGGCTGGCCAGGCTGGAGTTACAAGTGTCCCTGTACACATAAGGAGGGGTCGGAGGGGCGTAGGGACACGCCGGCGTGGGCACCCCCGAATTGAGAGACGGGTTACTGAGGTTATTCAAGTTATTGAGGCTGTTGAGGCTGGAGCCCGGTACGCCGGTGACCGCCGATGGCACCATGCTGGAAGTCATAGAGGATATGGAGTTGGGGGGTGAGAACATGGTTTGCGAGGATAAGGGGTTGACATTCATGGAGTTAAAGAAGGGGAAGCTTTTTGTGGATAAAGAAGCGGATGTGAGGCCCTTGGCAGCCCAGTTGTTGTATGTGTAGCTAGGGTACATGTCATCGTAGGGCTGCATGAGTCCATTAAACTGCGGGCCGAAGCCGTTTTTGCAAAGCTCTGCTTGCTGGTTTCTTTCCCGCTTCCTCCACTTGGCTCTCCGATTCTTGAACCACACCTACAGCAAATGAAATGCAGAGGTTTAGACATGGTATATTGTTAGGCAACAGTATCATTATTAGTATAATATATATGTGGCTCCGTGATAATACTTAAGCTTTACAAGTTAATAAAACTAAATTAATTTGTAATTGTTCAAATAAAGTGACCCCCGTCTCCTACCGTTTTAACACTTCATTAAAACTGTAAAAACCCCTTGTTTATCTGAGCAGAATACACACTGCGGTCTCTCTGCATTATCTTAATGCGCAGAGGATGTGTATTCCTCAGCATGCTTCCATAAACACGCTGACCTTAATCACACAAGCACAGGGCGACAATCGCAAAATACAAGCTTTGCACCTCTTTCACACGAACAGCAGAACACGATTGGTATCTGTCACCGACTAATGTCGAGCCCCTCAACTGCTAACAACATTGTAATTGTTTAATTGCACTTCATTTTTGGCCCTTTTAATAAATTTAAAACGGATTATTTTTGCATTCAGTTCAAGGGAATCAAATTCCATTTAGCTTAATATAAATATATAGCCTAACTCTAATTAAATTGACTGTCACCAGAAGTATATTTAAACAAGACTCCGGTTATTTGTTTTTCATTAAAAATTATGTTGTACATTATTTAAATCAAATTCCAATCGTGCGTAAAATTTTCAGTGCGTGCGTAATTATGTTAAAGTATCGGATATTTATGGGACAACCGGAAAATTGGCGCAAATTACTCGAATTTATACACACTGGTTGCTTTTGTTTAGACCCAAGAGAATACTCACCCTGACTCTGGCCTCTGTAAGGTTGGTCCACACGGCTATCTCCTCCCTTGTGCTCATGTCCGGATAGCGATTCCGCTGGAAAGTGGCCTCCAGTTCCTGCAGTTGCTGGCTGGTGAAGTGAGTCCTCTGCCGCCGCTGTCGCTTCTTTTTGGAAGGGTCATCTGAAGAGTCTTCATTTTTATTTTGTATCTTCTCCTTTTCTGTGAAGAGGGAATTAAGTACTTAAGTCATCACCCAGATGATGGCCTGCACAATGCGAGGAGAAAAAAAACGATCCGAGGCTCTCGTGGGAAAACTATCGCTTAAAGGATGTATAAAAATATATCTTTTATTTATTTCATGTTCTGGGCTCTGAATTTTCGTTGACTTCTAAGGTTTTAATTAACCTTTTTATTTAACGCAATTACTGAGAATATCAGAAAAAGTCTGGCTAATTTTAATTGACAACACAAGCTGTTTTCATTTACATAACAGAAACTTTTTCACTCAGCGCCGCGCACAGACAGATGATCTGTTAATAAAATGACAGCTGTAATCGCCTATTTGCATGCATGTAAAGCTCCCTTTACTTTGACTGATGAGAGCCATCTATTGTTTGAAATCAAGATGACATCTGCGGTGTCTTGCAGAGAACATCTGCACTCCGTTCTTACCGACAGACTCCGGACTTGATGTGTCCGACACAGTGTGCACTTCTAACCGGTGTTTAGAGTCCACAGACCGCTGCAGTGGCTGCAAACTAGAGGCCATCGTCAGAGCCGTGTGGTGTGTGGAGGCAAGTTTATTCCCTGTTAGGTGATGATGGTCTATGTTTAATGGATCCCTCATAGAGTTCATCGGTAAAAGATCGCACAACCTTTAGTACAGGAAGGGTAGGCGGAAAGTCCGACTGCGGAATGTGCTCAGCTCTCCAAAAAACGCACACCCTCGCGGTTCCTCTTGCAGTTGAGATAAAACCCTCTTTGTGTTTAAATTGGAAAACGCTTTAAAATAGGCCATTGAGTTTTGCCATAGCATCGGTGAAAAACAGCGACTACCTTGCCTGACTATCAGAGTGACAAGGACAGGTAGGTGATATTAGATCCAGAGGCATACACACGCTACACCACTCACTGTTCATTTCAGCTGTTGCCTGAGCACTGCCTATCCAACTGCGCCTCTCTTCAGACCTCCACGTCACCATGTTGCGCCCGCCCATATTTTCTCTGACAGGCACATCCATGTGAATATGACGGCGTGCCCAACCAACCGGAGCTTGCAGAAACAAGATATGTCTGCCAGTGTGTTTATGCCGGCGCTGGCGCTTATTTCTCTCTTCCAAATAAAAGCATGTAAAGAGAGATGGGTCGCGCGGTGTACCCGCGGCGCTCCAAAGCGCCGTTGCGCAGCAGCCCAAGACCAAATAAAAATGAAAATAACACAGTTTGGTCTCATTTTATGAGATGGGTCCAGTGGCCCAGTAAAACGATGTAGTTCTATTGATACCCAAGTTGAGCTTCAGGCTCGTAGACTCTGTCAGTGCAGTTTACTCTGGGAGTCCGTGTGAATAAAGCGAGCCACTGCGCGGATTGTATTGAAACCACAAAAAAAACAAAAACAAAAACCAAAAAAAACAAACAAAAACCCGCAGTGAATATCAAACACAAACACCTCCTGCACCACAAAGAACTCGTGAAAGAATATCAACAAATGTAACTAAGGTCTGTGCCAGCTTGACCCTAAAATTGTCTGTGCGCACTTGTCAACTGATGCTAATTGCCAGGCTTGCGCATTACCTTATAAAAAGAGCACATGTGCACATCGTGTTTTCATATAGACACGGAAATGCTTAATTTTAAGTAGCATGTTTTAACTCAACGCTACTGGTCAAGTTGCATAAAGGTAACCAGCAACATACTGAAATTATAATTTTTTTGCCTTCAGTTTTATTGTGCATTTACATCACGGCCCAGAAACGTGACCAAGCTGACTTTAACTGGTTTGCTATTCCCTGAATCCCCGTATCCGTCCCACATCCATCCTGGAAAAGCATTTTCAGTCATACTAGTTTTCAAATGAGGCGACTCTCTTGACCTTCCCAGACTTGAGGTTCACATATTCATTAAATCAACTGACTGGAGCTTTATACCACGCAGTCTCAGTTTGTTGTCGACAGATTACTTTATCTGGGTGCTTAACTGAATCTCTCCTCACTTTGTGTTTGGACCCAATAGCCGTTGTCAGCGAACTCCTCCCCCAGTAGTGTTTTTTGGCTTAAAATCTAATAAGACTCTTAATTTGACTAATTATTTCTAATGGATCACTTTTAAAGAGTTTGAGCTGATATGCGAGACATTTTTTTTAAAAGATCTAATTCCTAAAAGATTGTGCCGCATTAAGGCAAAGCAAACATGTCTAATCAAACAAATGCGACTTTGATTTTCATAGGCGGGTGGAGAAACGTCAGCTGGGTAACAAACAGGTGGCTGAAGTGATGGAGCGACCATAAAGAGATGGGCAACATCCGCGCCAGTTAGTGCGATCAGGAGTGCAAGTGAAAACATACATCTAAATATAGACACACTCTAGACACTTTTCATCATAATCATCATCAGGATCATCATCATCATCAAAATCACACTTCCACCCTCCACGTGGCCAGACTAAAGCCCATTTAGCCAGCACATTTGGACTTGGCGCAGTTAAGAAGTTATTGGGCTAATCCCGTGAAAGCCCCTCATATATAAATACCAGCAGACCGTAGACTGCGTGCAACACACACTCGCATACACTCAGAGACAGACTCACACGAACAGCCTCTAATGTAGAGCAATGAAACCTTGATCGTAATTCAATTAAAATCCACCAGGAGTGGATTTATTAACATTAAATTGTAATGATTGCTTTATTTATCATTGCAATAAAAAATAATATGTATAATTATATATAAAGGGTAAAACCAGTGAGCCAGTTTTTCCAATAATAATAATACTAATAATACTAATAATACTAAATAATAATAATAACAATAATAATAATAAAAATAATAATCTTTATATTGAGGATGCTTTTTATTGTTAAAAAAGAGCAAATAAAATAATATTTAGTGTCTTATTTTCCGGTAAATAACGGACGGTCTGTTGCTCCTTTTTTCTTCCAGGCGCATTGTAATACTAAACTTGAAGTGGATTATCGGTTTCCTCTTCATTTCTACCTTCTGAATGCTTTATCTCTCTTCTGCGGATTACTGCGTGCAATAGGCCTCCACCATAGAGGGCCATTAATTAGCAATTCAGTCAATATAAGGGGAGACGACAAGGCTTTTTACATAGGATTAAGAAGACATCAGATTCCTCCATTAGGATATTCCTCCTCACGAATGGGCTTTCATTATACATTTAGTTTTCCCCGGAGTCAATCCAACAAGCACTGCATATATTACAGCAAAACAGTTGACGCTGGTGTGTCTATATTTGCCTGCGTCACTCTCGATGGCCCATTTTGATTTTTACCTATCTTATTATTCTTAATCAGCGGCGGTGCACGACGAGCAGCTGAGAAGCTACAAAACACGACCGTCACACAGACCCATCAATGCCGACTAAATGAAACACAGTAGGATTTATTGGCTATTCGTCTGAGACGCCAACAAGAACAGATGTAATTTCCGCGCCACACGAGAGCAAAATTAATAGTCGAATCCTTTTGTCGTTCAGAATTGCAACTTTGCTTTAGTCTGATATCGGTTTTAAGGGATTTTGGAGACTACCATTTATATAAAGGGATCTCGGCATATTACAGGACGAGTAAAAAAATCTGCGAAAACTGCCTTTCTGTGTGAAATGTCATTAAAAGTAAAATTAACAATACATTGTAATTTGTCATACATGAGTATATTTTTTAATTAACTGAATAACTTTGCTATGCGAAGAGGCCATCCTTATCAAATCCTGGATGATCAGAGTTGTCTGTCCGCTCCTTTTTCTGCACTGGTGCCGTGCTTATCCGCATTCGACCACCAGGTGTCCCTCTACGATAGCGAACCAACTCGGCTATCTCACAACTTCTCCATATTAAAGAGCAAAAGGGCCGAAATAGAGACATATAAAAATTAGGCTGCATCAATATAATGAAGTAAAATAAAACACCAAAATATCAAATATGCGCACAAATAACCTTTTAAGCAAGAATAAACAGATATGAGCAAAGCCGTTGAGATAAAATGTAGGAAATTGATGATATTTCTCTGAAAAATGAATCTGGTTTTCTGATAAGAAACGGCACAAACGAAGAAGTTTGGCTCGCTGGTAAACCTGTTGCCTTAACATGTAAATATCTATTTGTTAATACTCACATGTATCAATATAATATTTGGTACTTCCGAAAACGGTGCATTAATAATTGCATGTTATTTTGTTTTGATATTTTGGGGACATTTAAGATATCTAAACGTTGGCAAATTTAAAAAGTAACACACTTGTTTTCATTATATTACTAAATAATATTTCTTATTTTAGGTGAAGTGAAAATTTGTATATATATATATATATATATATATATGCAAAAGCTTTATATTTCTATTAGAATGAGAAAATTTTAAATTGTTACTCACCTATTTGTGCGCAGGTGGTGGCCAGTTTACGGCAGTGGGAGTCCATTCTGATAATTCAGACACAGCTTCTGTAAAACGAAACAAAACAGCCACAATTGGCCACAATTTGAGACTGCGAAAAAGTCCTCTGAGTAGTTTAGTATTATTAAACTCTACCTGTACAGTCAATAATACGGGAGCCTACGTGAGAACTATGGTGTGTTTAAAGGACAGCTTTTTAATTGTAAGAAGAAAAAAGAAAAAAAAATCCTTTTGAAAACTGATATTTTTGAGTGAAAGGCAAATGATGATGATGATGGAACAAACAAAAAAGCAAAATTATATATGAGCACGGTGGGATTTTAGCACAGTGATGACACTGTTGCAAAATGTGGATCTTGATGAGTTTGAATGTGTCACTTTTGAAAGAATTTTCAGTTTAACTTCCGGTGCGTCACGAAACTCGGAATAAATCGCAATAATCAAGTGAATCATCTCTTCGTTTTAATGGTCTCCTTTTACTTAATTTAGATAAATTACAGTTCAAAACTCCTCGTGATTTTACGTTATGTGCTTTTTTCCTATTTTTGAACGGTGTGGAAAACCCGTCATGTGTTTTGCACGAGCCGGATTCTGTGTTTTGGTGCTGCCTGCAGCAGTTGGGAGTGGAGTGATTCCGTAGTAAAATCATGGGATTAGAGTCTGATTGAGATGTCTGTCGGTGGGATATTACAAAATTCATTATCGCAGCCCTCATACTACCTCGATATGAAGTTACACAGATGGGATTTTATTAGTCCAGGCTCACAATGTTTGCTTATGATAATTCAAGTCGGGGGAAATTTGCATCCAGTCATGCTGTTAACCATTTTCCTCAGTTCTTCTCTTCACCTGCTCTACATCATCTGCGAGTTTTCTCTCTCTCTCTCTCTCTCTCTCTCTCTCTCTCTCTCTCTCTCTCTCTCTCTCTCTTTTTCACCCTTTAATTCAAAAGATGCAGATATTGGAGGTTAAGTTTTACATGCTGTGTACCTGCACAACCGTTCTTCGCATCCCTCCTCTATATCCCCGCTGCAAAATGAAATAGTGGGGGTCACGGTGTAAGGTGTAAGGTTATTGCATGCGGCTCGCTGTTATCTAATCAGTGAAATTTAATGAGAGGCTCGTCCAATATTTCAGTCTGTCGTGCTGCTCCACAGTTTCTGAAGATACACACAATTTTTTTTATTGTTATTAATTTTGTTTTATTGTGTGAAAATGTAACTACAGTTTTAGCGTTGAATGAACTACTTGAGCATTTTTTTTCTTTTGTTGTTTCTCATTTGTGCAGGACACTTCAAATTTTAAAGAGTGCCTTTTCCTTTAAAGTTAGAGGGGAAAAGCATTTTTTTTTTTAAATCGGAAGTTGCCCATTTATGACAAACATCAGCTTAGCATGATGTTTAAATTGCCTCATCCATTAAGTTAAATTTGAAAAGGTAAATGTGGGCAACTATAATAATAATAATAATAATAATAATAATGCAAAATATTTCTAACCGCAATTGAACATGACAACACATATTTATTTCGATTTTGCAGCAGCTACCTCAGAGGAGCGGTTTTAAAATAGTATGAGTATTATGATTACTTATATTAATCTCGTTCATCCATTCATTCTCACTTCATGGACTCTCTCTTCTTTCACCATCAACAGTTGATATGAATCAGTGACTCACATGGCATCAGGCCCAGTGCAGACAGAAAGCTGGCATTGCCTCTCACTGGCTTTACTTCTGAAATTAACACAGTAGGCTAGAGCATGAGACTGCAGCCTTTACCGGGAGATGAATCGACTAACCTCCACCATATGGTCCTGTATTAATTAAAGGCGTGAGACCGTGAACGTCGCCTCTTTTACCCCCGTTTCTTCTTTCTCCCAGTTTCGAAAACAGACTCGGAGGAGGGTAAATCACATCTGAACTCTTTTTAGACACTTTCTGTTAAAACTGTTATTTGCTGCTTGTTTATGTCTTAGTTTCCACACCGTTTTATTAAACTTAGTTTATAACTCTTTGTCGGCATTATTTACTCACAGTTAATCTTTTATCTTTTAAAATGCATTCTCGGCGCTGGTCTGAAGGTAAAAATCTCAATAATTCTGAAATCGGCTTTAATGGTTATGTGATATATTTTCTTACAACCCTCACCGGCTGAACACTGATTTATCTCGTTCTTCTTCTTTTTTTTTATTTCCCCACACTCCATCACTTCTAACGATACATCATTATCATCCATTGACCTGTAAGGCAAACCCTGCCCTCACATCACTTCATGCTCCTTTATATTGCAACAATGGCTTTTAAATTTACATCGGAAAGGCACAGAGCGCACAAAACGCGAGGTGGAACAAATTCCTTCACTCGCATTTACTCACATCTCACTTTTTTAAGCGTCTCTACTCTTCTACTGTACTTACCAGTTGTAGACACCGGTGGGGGGGTTGCTTTTCCCAGCCGTCGGCGTTTTGTTCTACAGAGATGAGATAAATTCCACCGTCCAAACGCACTGAGACACCAGTAGTTCTGTTTACAGCGAAAACCCGGGCAACTTCAAGATCCAGTAGCACTGAAGTTCACGTTTCTGTCCAGGGACAACGAAAGCGCAGCATGTGCTCTCCTGCTATGTATCCAAAAAGAGACGCAACACTACCTTTAGGATTGTTTCATTTATGCGCATAAATAACCATCTATTTACAGTCAAGAGAAACTGCGAAGGAGGCGCTTTCATTCGAGTCTCCTCTTGGTTCGTCCTCTTCTGTCTTCCTCAACTTTTTCCCCCTTGAAAGACGCTCCAAGAGTGGCGCAATTTTTCCTGCTTTTGAGCTTAGAGAGGGACCCCGTGTGCGTATGCGTGTGTGTGTGTGTGTTTACGCGCGCGCTTTTAAAGGGGTGTGTTTGTGTACGCTCATGTGCCTGTGTAGTCTAGCAGAGGGCAACTCGGAGCGTCTCAGCTTTCAACAATAATCAAACACACACACACACAAAAATTCAGTGTCATCTTTAAAAAGAGCGTGTTAAAAAATAAAACACGGAGATTCCTGATAGGCCGTCCCGACAGGCATGCAAAACACAGAGCAGTTCAATTTGCTTAAACCCAACCTATTTACAACCAGCCACTTAACCGCTTATTATATAAACTCTGCACGTGCAAAAATAAACAACGGGCATGGCTGCAGATTCCTTATTTAACCAGCTTGTTGGCTTTTATTTAAAATAAAATGCTTTTTAAGGCATTTAGTAATTTTTAACATTTATTTTTATAATTCCAATTCCATTTTACACTCAAGCTGGTTGTTGTGTCATCGCACACAGCGGTGGATTTATAATTTGACTAATTTACACAACGCAATATTTTGAATATTTGGAACTGAAAAGTATTTAAATTGATGCATTAGGCTCCTTCGGGGCCAGACAGCGCTATCGTGTTGCGGATTTATGTGCAGATGAAGTGAACAGCTGGCTCGGATGCAAATGTTCTTTATAGATCCGTTTCGTTAGATACAGGCTGATTTTCCATTCGCATCTTAAGTGAGGCAAGCCGACCGGACGTAGGCCTGCATTCCCCGCGCCTAATCCTTGTTTTACATTTTTAGTCATACTCCCATTAAAGAAGTAATTAATGCACCCATACACATGGGAATTTTCAGGCAAATGGGGACTCTGAAGCAAGTGCGCATCATCTACACGACACCCTCGAAATTTTGTTGAGTAAAGGATGGCTTGATTTCTGGGATCCAAACACATTTCTGATAAATGCCTTATATAGAAAGATGGAAAAATAATAAGAGCCAACATAATGTAATTTTAATAGCTTATTTGGTCTTTTTATGTAAGACTAAAGACATCAAATTAAGCTGGGCTTTACTAAAGAGAAATCCCTCTAGTCTTCCACAAAGGCCCCTCAAAAAACATATTTTATTAATTTTCCTCTCGCCAAACACACATGCTCGCTGAGTCCAATGGGTCAAATGCAAACCAATATGGAGAAAAAATAAATAAAATAAGCATATTTGCCAAAACAGCTCCCTCTTTCAAATTTTGACCTCTGCGCTTTAATATTAGATGTTGTATTATAGGACGGTCATGCACAAACACGCCAACACACGTGCACATCACATAAAATGTGAGTAAAAAGGACCCAGAAGCCAGCAGAGAAAACATCAGCCCTGCATGTGCACATCTTCAAATCACGCCCCGCCTGCACGGAGAGATAAAGAGGGTGAGTAGCGTCTGGAGAGGCATGATGGTTCGGCTATATTCTCCTCTTACCTTCTTATACAAAGAGAAAAAAAAAAAATCAGTCAAGAGCCTCCTCTTTCTCACGCAGAAAGGTGCAGAGGAATGCCTGAAGTTCAGAGAAGGCTGGCGGGTATGAAATCTTTCGCCTCGGGGGCAAACCGACGGCTTCTTTTCATTTCAAGCGCTTATCGATTCGCCGTTGTCATCTTTGGCGACGCAGAAGGACACTTGAAAGAATTTCTGATGGGGCTGTGATGTGAGAAACAGGGTGACCTGCTCCGCTGATGCTCTCTCCAGATTCTTAACGAGCACATCAGCGTGCCAGTGTCAGTATAGTTGGACATTTCAACTTTTCCTCCTCCTGCATACTGGAGAGGATTTTAAAACACTCTTTCCGGCTTTTATGTATATCAGCACGCATCCCAGCCTCCACTTTAAAGACGGAGAGTTGATAGACTGCCTGGCCTGTCAGCCACAACAACCACACACAGTCTGAAACCAGAGCCGTACTAGTTCGACTCAGTTTAAGTTTTATTTCGAAGGAGTTATGTTTTTTTTTCTTTTGCTTAAACTTTCACAAAGACTGAGTGCAGCTCAAAAGTGTTTACTATTGCAGACTTCACTGTGTGCGTGACACCAGACAGGAAACGCAATATATTTCACATTTGAACCAATATTTAGCAAGACCATTTAAAGTCACTATATGCAGATTCTGTAAGTATGCACACGCTTTATAACCAAATATGCCACATCCCCACATTTCTCCACAAATAAAATCTTTTTTACATTCATATGAACCCTCTGTTTTACCAAATTGCACTGTGACACAGTAGTTGTGCTGTGAAATTAGATACACCTTAATTTCCACAGATGCAAACACCAATTATCTTGGTGCAGGACATAGGATTTTCCACTAATGAGCCCTTTGTAAAATGACAAAAACATGTCTCTGACTTCTTTGCTGTTGTGAAAAAGCTAAAATAATTCACTTTCCCATAACATTCTGTGATGTATATGACTGTCATCATGTCATTGGGAAGCTTGAGTAATGCAAAAGTGAGGTGGTTTCATTATGCAAGGGTTTTCTCTGCCTGAGAAACCAGACTGATTTTCTCTCTATTTTTTCAGATTTTGCCTCAAACCACATGTGATTGTCGCCTAGCGCTCTGTCTGGCCAACACTCTGTGGCCACCTAATAAAATTTTAAGTCAAATTGGTGTTTCCAAAGCCACAAATCTTTAAACAAATCAGTTTATGTGCTGCTAATATGCTAGAAATAACGTAACGGCCAGGAACTTTGTTTTATTAAAGGTTGTGACTTCTATACAATTGAAAGGGGGATAAATATGAAGAAAAAGCGCGAGTCAAAGATGAAAACAGAAGAAAGAGAGAAAGAAAAAAATGAAAGGCAAAACATTAGATGAGGCATTCTCCTCTGAGACAGAAATATCCTGTATGTATTTCCATTTGTCAAGTATCACTCCAAGAACGTTATTAGTGAAAAAGCTGCCTGTAAATTAACCAAATTAAAAGGGTGGCTTTTTGATAGCTCTTGAGCTTGTTGAGCGGCTTTATGCCTGATCCTTACTATTCCAGCTCTGTCACAGTACCAAAGGGAGATGAGCTACACCAACGCTAAGCACTCCAACTCAGCAACATGGCTTGTGGTTTAGGACATAATATGCAAGGCCAGTAAATGACTTACATGTTAGGCTACCCTCACTTCTCCCGACATGCCCAACTAACAGGGTGTATATTTAAAAAGTACTCAGCTCTTCGTCTTTGTCTTCTTCTGTAATTATCCTATCCTCAGCTTCCAAAGAAAATGCTTAGCTGATGTCATTGTGGTTTTGGCCCCCCGACTGCTCTAATATTAATCCCATGCATGAAGCAGCTTAAAATGAATAAGGACTACTTTGAATTAAACTCTCGGTCGATGTTTTTATGTGAACATATTAACTCCTGTCATTGTGGGTCAGTCAGACAAGGCTGTCTCTATTCCTCTTGACTTTGGACATGACATGGCTGTGGTCAAGCATGATTAAAACTGTCCCTGAGACCGGGACGGCATTCATTACGCTGACAGTCACAAACAGACAGCAGAGCAGCGCTTTATGGCACACGGCTGATCTCAGGGATTGTAATAGCCGGTGTATGCATAAACACATGTGGCCTCGGCCTTAATCACAGGTGCGAGTGGGCCAATAAATTGCTCAAGCAGGTCTCTGATCAATTACATGAAAAATCAATGGGAAGCTGCCACTAACCTGCCTAAGGGGAAATCGGCCAAGAATGAAATTGGTGTGATAAAATGACTATGATGCCTCGCACCCCGTCGATAACATGTAAAACAGTTCAGCTACATGCTAACTCGCCTGTCAAAAGACTTGAGGTGGAACTAAAGGTCACAACTGGAATCAGATTAGTCTTAATTGGTCTACTGTGATACGAGGAATGGAAGCAAAAGAAAAAAAAAGAAGAAAGATGGTGATGCTGATTTCAGACTGCACTGAGCAGAGGATAGAGAAAATGTGTAGAACATGCCCTTAAGATGTATATGAAAACGAAGTTGTACAGGTTCATAAAGCAGAACTGTGCAAGTCTAAATAACGGCACAATCATGGTGCTTAACAAAAAGTCAGAGGATCATTCAAACTGTTACAATTCATCCTCAGGAAAATATAGATGTGTGCACTGGATTCCACAACACTATTTTCAACAGTTAAGATATTTTACTTACAATGAAAAAACTCACAAAAAAACAACTTATTTTTTAAAACATTTTAATTTTCTTGCAACACTTTTAGTGAGTGAAATTTTAGTCTGTGTCAGTTTTTTTTTTTTTTAGCACTGAGTAATTAGCAGCTCAGCTGCCTGTCTGTCCTTTTCACCTGATAACTTAGTGCATTAATCCACCTTGGTGTTCAAATATGGTCATTTCTGGCTCCACAAAAAGGATCACAAACCAGTGGATAACAGCAATGCAGCAATGTCCATCTTAGCTTAAGACCAGCTGATGCTGTTGTTGTGAGAAAAGCTTTTGATGATGCTAATACATAACCATGTAATCTCAGCAGCCTAATTATCCTATAATTGCATGACTAGCTTGCTATGTTGTTCAGTGTCCCACATTTTAACTAAAGTAAAGTTTTCTTTAAGATCCCCAAATCTTCTCTTTGGAAAGTTCTGTTATTTATCACTGTTGAGAACTGAGAGGACTGAATTTATAGGCAAACGTGAAAGCAACAGAAATGTTTGCCCTAAAAAATATAAGACCTATGTAGCTTTATGGGCAGGTTGACTCAGATTAGGGATTGGAGACCTAAAAAATAATATTATCATGTAAATCGGATGTGCTGGGTTTGAACAGATGTGAAAAGTAGCAATGACAGAAACAAGAGACAGTTAGGAGAAGATTTTATTTGAAAATTAGCAAATTTCATTTAAGGAGATTTTAATGATACAGATCAAAAGAACATCTCTACGTAGCAGAGAAAGGATAACAAAGATAAACGATATAAAGACAGAGTGAAAAATAGAGAGCGGGAGGGAGGGTGGATAGGACATGGCTAATCTAAAATCAGGATGCTAGTCCCGTGTCATGTGTTCTGATTAGTTCCAGTGTTTCATGCTCGCCTCTCCTTTTCATGGAGCCGCATCGCTTGGCTGCACAGTACACGAGTGCAACACAAGGACCAAACCCACTACGTAGTGATCGCATGGGGGAGAAGTTTAAAGATGATGCATCTCGGTGTCATATCCCAAGCATCACACACCGTAACTGTGTAAACTGATTTATAAGAAAGAGCATTGCAACTATTAATCTTTAGAGGACTGTGGATGGTTTCACATATAGACCTCAGCAGCTCCTTGGCCTTTTCCTTCAGATCTGTACTTGAGATTCACTAATCCGTTGTGGGGAAACATCATAGAGAAAGTGACGGAGGGAGGTATACGTGTGTATACTCATAACCTTACATGCTGGATGCAAGATTTGCTGTGTGACTCTGTAAGTGTGTCTGTGTGCGCAGGGGTTTCTGTGCAAGTGGCGTGGAGGAGAGAAAAGAAAAGGAGAGGGGGGACGAGGCTGTGCGTGAATGAGGAGGGTGAGGTGGGGGTGTCTAATCCAGTCCCAGTGTGAAACTGTTGACATTTGTTCTTTTTTTCCCTTCATTATGTGACTGGGGCTGTTTTGCGCTGGATTAGCTACAAATCTCCCATGCAGCACATTCAGCATGCCACTAGTAGTTTAACTTCATTAATAATGGATGAAGAGATTGTAATCCAGGAGTAAGAGAGCATGCAAGAATACCATGTGCAGGGAGAGACAGACAGGGAGAGGGGGCACCCCTCTTATAAAATCAGATTTTTTTTTTTCTTTTCCTGAGACAGTCCTGTGCTGGTAATAACATTACTGATTACTGCAACCTACAGGTAGTATTGCATCAATACTTTTGTCTCAGGTTGTAATTTGCTCGAAGCCCTTTAGTGGTAGAGGTGTTTAATCGAATACGTGGAGGGATGAATAAAAGGGGGGAGACTTCGGAAGTCTCTGTGGTGCATATGCTAGTGTCTTCCATTGATTGTGTTTACTCAAGCTTCTCATTGCAGACTATTATAGTAGACCAGGGGACACACCCTGGCCTAACAGCAGGATAAGGGGGATTAAAGGTATACATATTCACAATTTCTGTCTCCACTGCCACTTTTGATTTGTGCCACAACAATGGAGATATGACCCAAGCAATATGGGCCAGTGATTGGAAGTTTTGCCAATGCAGTAAAAAACAACCAGTTGTACAACAAATATGGTACAGATAGAAATAATTAAATGAATATAGCACGATAGATAATTAACTATTTTAATCATCTATTGCTACTTAATTTGTCCCTGTGACCCTGAATCAGATAAGTGAAAGATACAGGATGGGAATGGAAATGGTTAATTTCCATATATGCTCTAATACTTTGCAGTATTAAAATTAAACATTTTATTTTAACATTTCTCTAAATCCAGCTAAATATTTAGCACAGGTACTGACAGAAAGTAGAGAGCTTTTTACAGTCATAGGTATCCATCAATTCATTGTGCCTAATGACAGATCAGAGACCATTAACCATTTGACCTCTGCTTATTAGACAGAAGCTTGTAATCCTTATGAGAGTCCACTACCGCCAGTTTGTTAATTATGTGACACTTTGCTATAGTAGAATTATTCAGGTCAAAGAAAGATAAAAGGACAGAAGATCAACATAGTAAAGAGAAAGCCTTTGATCCTACTGCTATGTATCCAAGGCCGATGGCAAGCGAAATCTTCAGTTATATAGGAGAAGGTGCTGTTTTTAACTTTGGTCTGTTGTATATTAATTTAAAATGAATTAGAGGCGTTGTTCTCTTCCACAGCATGTCTTTATCCTCTTCTTTTCTTCTCTTAGCCCAACCGGTTGCAGCAGATGGCCGCCCCTCCCTGAGCCTGGTTCTGCCGGAGGTTTCTTCCTGTTAAAAGGGAGTTTTTCCTTCCCATCGTCGCCAAAGTGCTTGCTCATAGGGGGTCATATGATTGTTGGGTTTTCTCTGTATGTACTATTGTACAATATAAAGCACCTTGAGGCGACTGTTGTTGTGTCTGGCGCTATATAAATAAAATTGAATTGAATTAAATGAAAAACCCGTGTTATTTTGGCTACATTTGATGATGACTGTAAGAATGACAAAATTGACTTTAAATTAGCATTTTGTCACTCTCCACCAAGCAGCAGCAGTTCAGTATAATCCATCAGGTGTTTCCATGTACACAAATTAAATGTGTGCATTTGTGTAACTGATGTTTTACTGAAAAGAGATGTGAAGCTAAAGACAATGTGTCTTTAATGTCTTTTTTTTTTTAGCCTATGGCCACCCCTATCAATATTTGGAGGTCTTATTGCTTTTCCTCAAGTAAAAAACAGGAAAACTGCTTGAGTTCACCACGGCCACAACACCCGCACGATGTCGTATGTTTGAAGCTCAAACCTCTTTAATGAAACAAGTGGACACACTTTAACTTGATGGTACTTTAACTTGTACTTTAATTCGTTCATTACTGTTCTTGCTGTTTCAGCACAACTGGAGCAACTTGGAGCACATGATTTTTCTCTGGGATTAATAAAGTATTGTGATTCTGATTCATTTTGGCATGAGTAGTAAAAACCTACAGTGCTTCTGAAAGCCACCTGTTTGAGAACTTCCTGTTTCAGCTGCACAGAAATCTTGTTTGTTCTTGTTGTTGAACATTATTGCTTCAGGCTAACTTCCCTTCCCACTTGAAAGTGAGATCACTTCTGGGAGGGGGATTTCAAAACAAGACAAGTAGTCGAAATCAAAGCTTTTGCCTATTTATATTTGAAGATCAAAGTAACACTATAATTAGATAATTAAACTGTATTGATCCCAGAGGGCACATTTCAGTATTGAAATGTGAAAATGTGACAATGAAAATGTGTCCTAAAAGGAAATTACACCAATTGTATCGCCACTCCTTGTTACGAGTCAGTTTTCCTGACTGAAAAGGAATTGGAGGACCAAAGTTCTCCTTTTAAAATGTCTTTGTTGGACATTCAATAAGATTATTTTTTTTATTTCCTGTCAATTCTATTTAATCTATTGAAAAAACATAAAATCATAATAGCGTCAGAATTGCCCTAGATGTGGTTGACATCTACTAAATACTAATTGCTGGCCAATGAGCAGCTACTGGGTTGTGTGGGTTTAACACTTTGCTCAAGGGCATAGCAGCTGTTGCTGTTGTTGAGGTAGCGGCGAGCCACCTCAACAACATCGAGCACCCAGCAGCGTGCATCCAGTCACAACCCTCCTTGGGTAACGATCAGATCATGTAATTAGCTACAGGCAGTTGGAGGCGCAGGGAATACCGGGCGGACAGCTTTGATGTGTGAGGTGCCACATTACTGCAAATCAATGCTTAATGGGCTAAGCTTAGGTGATGTCATAGTTCATTGTAATGGCAGTTGCCATCTCATAAATAATACTTAAGATTGTTTCCAAGTACATCTTTTGACTGACATGCTGGTTTGCTTCAGGCTGGCGCTGCTGACCCCTGGCATGCTGTGAATGTCACACAACAGTTTCCATTGTAATGAATGGAACAGACACACACAATGTAAGAGAAGACTTTCATTGCTAAATGAATTTTCCAACACAAGACACTCTGACAGATGGCGCAAATTTATAATAGCGGCAGTTTGTCCTTGCAAGAATAATGTCACATTTATAGTTTTAAGATGCGTAATTATAAAAGAAATCAAATTCCTTCTGACGTAACACAGATACATATTCACACGTGATAACTGTTGTGAAAGTATGGCCTATACCCTCACAGATGGGTACACAAGGGGTAATAAAGTTTTCAAGTCAAGAAGAAAACGTATTCCTCCTTTAGGTAAAAGCTTTTAACTGATTACGTTAAAAACACTACAACTAAAATACACTGAAACCACATCATGACATAAATAAATTACACAACAGCTGGGACAAAATAAGCCAACATGAATTTACTCTGAAAATGTCCCTCTGTAAGGATACGACGTGTGAGAGTAAGGTCGATATGCTGAATCTGTTTGTTGTTAGCATGAATTGATCACTGATTGTAAAATATGTGACAAAAAATTGTTAAATTTGCCCATCACAGTAAAGGATGAGCTTCCAATTAACTGTATTTGACAAACGCTTCAAAAGATGCTCGGTTTATTGTCATAAAAGATTGAAAACAGCAGCAAATCCTTGACTTTAAGAAGCTGAAATCACCAAATGCTGAAGTTTGAGGGTTTTTTTGCTTGCTAACTGACCTCTGGATTTTTAATCAATGAACAGAAATAACCAGAAGTAAAACTAAAGCTTTGCTGGTGCGTTTGACAGTATAATAACGCATCATTTCACGTGTGTATCGAACAAAGTGAATACATTCTATGGGTTGATTTTCATGCTAGAGGACACATGAGCAGTGGTTGAGATAGCACATGCTGCCACTCCCTACTCGGTTCTTACTTTCCAAAAGCCCCTTATCCTCACGTAACACAGGAATAAATCATATGAGCACCAGAAACTAGACGCCACCATTTTGGTTCTTTTACGTTTAACACTTCCAAAATAATACACAGCAGGGCAATAACCTCATCACCAAAGGCACATTTACTTGATACGTGCGCTAATGCTGAGTACAAAGTTACATCTGGTTCCCCCTGACTGGGAGAAAAGCTAGCCTGCTGTCTCTGAGGCTATGCTAAACTATCCACCGGCAGGGTGGATAGCTCGGGCTTTCCGTGTCTTCTGGGGGCTGCAGTGCATGTGACGTGTCAGCCAAGGCCACATGAGCCCCGGAGCATTCCTTGCTCTCTCTAATGTTTCAATTAATTTCAGGGCTGTCACGAACTGTGTTTAGCTAACAGGAAACACATTGGCATTGACGTGAGCTCACCGATTGTTGATAGATGTAATTAGAACAGCTAAATCTCGCTCCACATTGCTTCACACAATCGGGCCCCTTCACTATGCCTCCCTCCCCACTCAGGTCAAGTTCAACAATCTTCATGTTAGGTTTTTAAGTTATAGCGCTACTAAAAATATTGATTAAACATCATTTTAATGAAACTTTCGTGCCAAAAACAGGCCCTCAAATGTGGAGTCTAATTGTTTATTTATATATATATATTTTTTAAATTCTGGAGATATTTAGAAGTAAGACCTAATTAAAGAGTGTTAAAAATGTCCTGAGCAGCTGCACCAAAGCCAACTAGTGAAATGGCACGCAGTAGAAGTTGTGACATACTCATGCAGTTTTCCCTTCCAAGTTTTCCTAGCAAATCTGGCAGATTTCAAATACTGTAACCTACTGATCACAAGAAAAAATCTTTAACCTTCAGGCTAGTCCAGCATTTGAATACTTTTGTAATGAAAAAGGGATGAGATAGTTTATTATTTGGAGGAAAAATCTGAGGAGTGTGAGAGAAAATAAAGCATGGGAGTGGAACCAAAGCCTTCATTATATGACTGATAATGCCTGATGTGACGGATCACGCAAACACTGCGCATCCCTGGTGGTGCACATTACTTCATTTTGCATGTGTGGCGAGACAAACATTCACTCGAGGCAATTTCATCGCTTTCTCCCTGCTTTTGCTTCATATTCTCACATGTTACTTTAATAAATACGGCGCAAGGAAAATCTGATTATCGGAATTAATCAGTATGTTACTGGATCCAATTTTGTTTCTCTGATATTCAGCCACGAATGACCTTTTGAACTCGCTTTGTATCTTGACAGAATTATCTGAAATTGACAGTCAAGAATAAAGTGTGAATATTTAGGCCAAACACCAAGAGGTTATGCAGCTGATGAATAGGACCTGAGAGGCTTCTTAGAAAAATTACTGTGTGAAACCTGAAATGTGCATAAAACAAATAGCACGCAGCAGTGGCAGCTATGAATCAGTTATGTTAGGTGTAGTTAAACAAATAGCTTGTCTCTTAGTGAAAATAATTTAATGATGAAAAAAGATTAATCAAAGGAAAGTTATTAGGACTGCTATTGATTTTCAGACCAGAAAGACAGCCAACACTAATGAAGCTATTTTTTTTTTGTTTCCTTTTCCTGTTACGTTACTTCAACACTTTATCAAAGCAGCATTATAATGTTCAAAGAAATTAATATTGCTTTTAAGGCATAGATCTAAATTCTGCTTCAAGTTCTGCAAGTAGACTTGTTTATGTGGTACGTCTAACATCCATTCACCCATCCATCTGCTTCCTATCCCAGCAGACTTTGAGGGAGAGGTGGTATACACCCTGGGCCAGTCCATCACATGGCTTGCAGAGGACATAGATTGTTGGACATAGATTACTGCATGTAAATTACCAACCAGTCGCTGTTAATAGATTCAACAGTATTCCATTTGGAGTTTCATTGCTGAACAGTATACTCACTATAAAGAATTAAATCTTTAAAATTTAGAAATGTGTTGACTGTATTGAGCATGTCTAGCACTATGTCAAATGAATCACGCTGTGAAAAAACCCTGAAAGATTTCTTTAAAGGATAGCCAATGTTTGCTGACAGATAAAATGTTTACAGGATTTGCTGCAATTGCATGGTGGGCTTCAGGTAGTGATTGATTGATATTTTCCACTGGCCAGTGAGACATGAATTCAGCAGAGGTTGACAGGTTGTAGGTCCATGATCCTTGCAAAGAGAACTGCGGATCCCCGAGTATGTTGAAGGCTTGGCCCTTGCAGACCACCAACTGAGTCTTAACCCCTTCTTTGGTGCTCATGGTTATAACACGGTGCATTCTGATCACCGGACCTGAAGGGCAGTTCAAATACCGTCAGGTCACCGGGGGCCCATATTAACAGAAGCAAGGCTTTGTCATCAATCCCACTCAACTTCAAGGATCTTTAAGGGAAGCAAATCGATCAATTCCTGACTCCATAACTGCTCTATGGCCACAGAGAAGAAAAACACTTTGAAGAACATTTTGGCTCAAGTACTCAACTTTAGCTGCACCTCAAACGAAAAAAAAAAATCGAAATCATGGATCAGTGCCATAAAAATGACTGGTTAGAAATAAAGTGGTAACAAATTAGTAGATAGCATGAAACTATTTAACGATTTACACTTTTCACCAGCTGACATGAAAAAAAGAGCCGGAAAGAAGAAGATGTCTCAGTTTCACTAATAAACAAAAGAAGATTTTTAGGTTAAACATCTGCTCCTTTCTCTCCTGACGCTCAATCGGGTATCCATCCAATTACCTCAACATACAAACCAAAGATCCCTTTACCTTTTGAAGCAACGGAGCCAAATCAAATAATTAGTTGGAATAAAATCAGATTCTCCATCTCCACTTCAATAACATCTACTGGCTACATTACATGTAAGTCATTTGCAGAGGTGGTAGCATCACTGACACAGGTAGAAATGTTAGGCCCAATATATAAAGGATGCTGTGATAAAGTGGAAATCAGGTATATCTCCTTTGTGTTGTGCTGGCCCTTTGGTTTAATGTGGAGTCCACTTGCCTTCATTTAAATCTCTCTGCTTTGTCTTTTTCTGCTGATTAATTGTCTGAAAAGGTATTTCATTCTTTATGTTGCTATTTCTATTGAGTCACGAATTAAGTGAAACGATGGGAGGAGTTACTGCACTACTGTGAGAGTGAGGCAGTACATTCAGGCTCGTGCTAGATTAATGTTCAACTTTAACAGCCATATGATATTGTAGGTATAAGATCCATTCTTTTTTCCTTCTGTGCTGATGCAATATATATAGGAACACAGACATGCTGTAAAGGGCAGATAGCTATTGGTGTCTCAGAAGGTCACAGATAAGGCTTTTATGTCCTCCCATACTCTGGCGGCATGCTGTCCTGTTTCCTCCCTGCTGGGACACGAAGTAACTTTGTCCTGGCCACAAAGCAGGAACTCAGAAAGCGAGGGTGTTAGATATGCAGCTCCCAGCAGGACCAGTGGAGCTAGCAGTGGGGTAGCAGGGTCGAGGAACGAGGGTGCCACCTGTTCACTTCAGCTAAACATTCAACCCTGGGCTAAGGAGAGAACGGGTATTTCTGTTTAAGACAGGAACAATGTGTACACTACCAGTCAAAAGTTTGGACACACCTTCTCATTTAATGAGAATTATTTTTACTACTTTCTACACTGAAGACATAAAAAAAATGAAGCAAGATATATGGAATTATGTAGCAAAGAAAAAAAATGATAAATTACTTTTACTTTGTCTTATATTTTAGACATTTTGTGGAATTTGTTGCCTTCTTAATGGGGTTGGGACCATCAGTTGTGTTGGGCAGTAGTCAGGTTGGTATACAGTTGACAGCCCTATTTGACAATTATTATTATGGAAAGAACTAATGATCTAGGTAAAGAGAAACGCCAGTCCATCATTACTTTAAGTACTGAAGGTCAGTCAACCCAAGGTTTCCCAGCAGAACATTGCCCAAAGCCTCACATTGTTCCACCAGTTCGCCTTCTTCCCACAATGCATTAAGGTGCCAGGTATTCCCCAGGTAAGCGACGTACACACACCCAGATATCCACGTGATGCAAAACAGTAAGTGATTAATAACACCAGACTATCTTCTTCCATTACTCCATGGTCCAGTTCTGATGCTCATGTGCTCATTGTTGTCACTTTCGAAGGTGGACAACAATCAGCATGGGCATTCTGACTGGTCTGTGACAATGCAGTTCCATATGCAACAACCTGCAATGCACAACATATTCTGACACCTTTCTATCCAAACCCCTACTTTTCAGCAATTTTAGGTACAGCATGTCATCCTTTGGTTCAGATCATATGGGCCAGCCATTGCTCCCCACATGCGTGCAGTGAGCTTTGTCTCCCCATGGGAGTATCGCTTGGTCTGACAACTAGATACTGACCACTGCTGGAGGTGGATCATCCCACAAGAGCTACAGTTTGGTGATGCTCTGACCTAGTTCTGACCTAACGTTGACATTTTGGCCCCTGTCAAACTTGCTCAAATCTTTACGCCTTCCCATTTCTCCTGCTTCTAACACATCAGGTTTAATAACATATCACACCAACTAACACATGCCATGGTGAAGAGATAATCAGTGTTATTAGCTTCACCTATCAGTGGGTAATGTTATGGCTGGTGTATATACATACTTTCTGTAGTTATTATAGTAAGATATCACATTAAGTGGATGATATAGTCCTGGTTTGGAAAACTACAAAAGCAATTTTAGAAAACAAAAACTAACATACAATATTTCATAGGAAATATTAACTTAAGAAGATGATGCGGCCTGCGGCTGATTTTTTATTTGGAGCTCAGTTTAGTGTGTTTAGTGTGTCACCAGGATACCAAAGGAAAATATTCTCATAGGTAAGAAGGATGTGTATTTGCGAATGGCATATTTATTTTTTAGTATTTGCTGAATGTTTTTAAAGGTTACAATAATGATATTTTTGTAAATAATGATTTTAAGGACAAAACTGAAAATACTGAACAGTGTTGTCATGGTGTCAGTATTTAGTTTTGATGCATAAGATACGGGTGCTACATTTGCTTTAGCATTGCAGTTGAAAAAGTTAGCAACATTCTGACTCTGTTAATGCAGTGATATCATAAAAACATTGCAAAAGTTGTTTACCTACAGCAGCTGTTTGGTCAGAATATATCACCATCAAGAACTGTCCTGTCCATCCATTGAAGTTTCACCACTCAACCACTTTTCACACTTAACATCCTCTTCTTCCAGATCTATGCCCTCTTTCATCTCAAAGCTTTTTTACAAGGTGAGAAGTGCCAGACCCAACAACAATCGAAAGCAAAGCTGCCATATCAGCTGTAGCCATCAATCATACTTCGATCAATCACTGTCGCCTGGCCCCACGCCAACCTCACACCAGTTTCTCCGCCACACCCGCAGCATGCAGGCCTCAGGAATGCTGGGTAATGAGGGATGGCAAAGCGGCATCTAGGCATCCGATTACAACCCATGTTGGGAAGAAAGAAAAGATGTGAGGGTGTGGAAGCCTGTTTACATTTACATCTGAGGTATTTAGCTTCCGCTTTCATCCAGAGGACCAGTGGAATGAACTTTACGCATTGCAAACATTGCAAGCAACTTTGAAAGTAGATGAAATGTCACAGCAAGAAGGTGATGCAAGTTAAGAAGTTTGTGATGAGACAGGGATTATTGTTAACATGTTAGGTGATAAGCAGTCATCGCTCACTTCTTAACCATGTGATCACATGTTAATCCCTTACTGTATTGGCCTTTTATTTGGATAGTAGTGGGATTTAGTCATCCAACTAAACATTGTTAAACAAAGTTTCCTTTTTTTTAAAAAAAAAAAAAAAGAAGACGAGGGTGCAAACACACCCAACTATAAACTTGGAGACTGCATTTAATAGTTTAGGGACCGCTTTAAGGTTTCCTCTCACTAGCTCTTTTCGTTTGTTGTATATTTTTGGATACAACTTCATTCTAACATAGAACTGAGAAATAGTTTTCTCTCTAACTTGAAACTGTTTTCTCTCTAACCCGCTCATACCCCAACATTCATTTTATAAGCATATTTTTTCACAGCTGGAGGAAAATCTTCTCTCAATTGATGTTACTCTTAAAGTCAACAAACCTGCCTCCACAGATCTGAAGATGCTATACCTCTTGGGGGGTTTAGCCATAAATAAAGGCTGTGCTGTTTGCATCCTGTATCCAATCACTAGATCAAAAGTTTTAAAACCAATTTTGCATTGGTCGAATTCAAGTCAGAGTGAACGAGTTACTGTTACTGTTGAACGACACTTGGTCAGTTTAACCTAGTGAGCTGAAATAGGCGCACATTGAAAAATACATCTGAAGTTTGATACTCATTACTGTAATTTACTGTATTTTTATGTAGTTCTAACACAGACAAGTGTGGAAAACAAGGACAATTAAAACTCTGACCTGACACATAACTTATAACTTTTTTCAGCACCAGTATTTGTTGATACTTGGTTAGAGTTTTTTGAGTAAAAACTATGGAAGTCATCAGCAATGCGCCACTCCCATTAACAAAAGCCACATGAAAACTGAATAGTATACAAGCTTTGTTGTGTAATGTTAAATTAACAGCAACCCTTTTGATGTTTTATATGGATGTAATAATAATAATAATACAATATTGATAATGCTACTAAAATATTTGGTCCTTGCACTGCTACCTGCTAATTTAGTCTTCTGAACACAAGCACGCAGACTTATAAAGACATATTTGGACCTAACATATTTATTTCCTTCGATTAAAGATTTGTTTTCTGGGGATAACTACTTCAATGCTGTCTGGACAGTGAAGGTTTGAGTCCTCAGACTAATGAGTAACTTTTAAATGGCAGCAAATATCACATCATGGCATGGATGAAATGGAGATCCCACCATTAATCTGCGCGACAAACAGCAGCTGTTGGAGGGGGCATCGTGAGGTATTAAGTATAAATCTTCTTTCCTGAAAATTGTTCACAGAGCAAATGGAAATTCCATCAGAAAATTCAGACTCATTTATTATTCATGATCGCCTCTTTGCCAATTCCTCACCAGAGGTGATAAAAAAAAACGATGGCGGATACGTAAGTATATCATGTGGGACTCTAATATATTGCTATCAAAACCAGTGAACTGGAAAAGACAGGATTTAATATGGTATCTCGTCCTAAGTCCTTACTAATTCAATAACATTATGCCAGAGATTTATTAGGCATCCCATTTCCCATGAACACATCTGCTTACTTGAGTTTGATACAGGCTGTGCTGCAATATGTAATGCATTTCAGAGCTATTTGCTGAGGGATGGAGTGAAGCTTATTGTTCTGAAGACACCCTTAAAGAAAAAAAAAACTTTCACTATCCAGTTTTTCTTTGCTTCCTTTTGACCACTTTTAACATATATCATGTTAACAATACTGTAGATATGCAGTTAAATACTTAAAACTCAACATATGCAGCTTTATAGGTACAGATTTTTTCAACATATGGAAGTGAAGCATCACTTTAAGATTTTCAGCCCCTTGATCTCCTTTGATTTATATATAGTAAATGATTTTCCCTTCTGAAATGGCCACATTATTTTGAAGAAGGCTACAGCTGAGTGGAGAGTGATTTGTCAAATCTGTAGTGGAAGAGTTCCAGTTCAGCAAAGTGCAGATGTTACCTCCTTCCCTTATAAAATGAGCTGAAATTTCATAAATAAGAATTTTTATGACATAATTCACATTGTCAGATGTTTGAAAATGTTGTTTCGAAATAAACAAAGCAAAATGAAAGATATCATTCTGGGACTGGGACTGTTACCAGTTTCTTGCAGAGACGGTCATTCACCTATCAGACCAGAACTAACCTCATTACTGAGGAATGTCTTACTTGTACACATTGAAGCTGCCTGTTCTCTGCAGTATATCTCCGTGGCAGGATGTGCTACCTTTCCGGAATCAGATTAAGAAAAAATGTGAATCTTGGGTGGAAACTTTTAAACTTTTTAAAATTCTGATTTATTTATTGTTTTTTTTTTTTTTTATCATTTCCTTTCTTTCAGT
>VUQR01022931.1:0-19018 GCA_015108515.1 Hemichromis elongatus | reverse complement strand
CTATTTGGCTAAAAACATGGGCTACATTATCATACATTATCATTCAGTTTTCTTAGGAGAGCACATTGCCTCGAGTTATAGTATAAACTGAGACTTTAATTTTCTGAACATTTCAGAAATTGCACAAGTTGCACTTTGAAGACAGCTTGAGATGGCTACACCATTATTTAAACTTAATATGTCAATCATTTCAGCCAGGAGTAGTTCTGTGGGAAAAGTTCGGTAACCACAAGAGATCAACTCCTGCCATTGCATATTTACACTGTGTTCCAGCTTAGAAAGCTCAGTGTGTACAAACCCAAGAACAATATTGTAGACATTGTACTCATACTTGGAGTAAAACTAAATCAAAATGAATTCTATATCAGTGCAGGATATATGGGTAACCAATAAATCATTTCATTTTAAAATGACCATTCTAAATATTTGATCAAAAATTACACACTGAATGTAATCGACGCAAGACCCAATGTGAATGCGGATCCTTCACTGACTCATGATGAAGACTGCTAACTGTACTCTGAAAAGAAAACACTCCAAATAAAGCAACAACAATTGCAAATATCAGTTGCTGAGGTAAAAAGAGATGTATCCTATAAGTCTTTAGCTCTGAAAAAGGTGTGGAAAGGAAAAGGAATGCCTTCAGATTTCATTAGAAGCAAAAAATGCTGATGTAGTGGTAAATGAATGCAGACGAAAAGCTGGCGAAAAGAGTGAAATAATGATCACAGTCTTGACGTGGTTCTCAGACAGATTTTTGTGGTCACCCGGCAGTGTTACAAAAGCAATTCCCAGTTTCGACTCCTTTCCCCAAATGTTTTCCTATTGCCACTCTTACACTTGCATTTTATGGGTCTCGGATTCTGTAGCCGAGTGCGGTGTTTAAAACGTTAAATAAGGCTGATGTAGAGGAACTTGAACTGAAATTAACTGAGTCTAGATTGGTTAGAATTTAGAGTACCACATGTTAGCGTTTTCAAGAAAATGATTTCAGTAAAACCACAAAGAAGCTATTAGCAGCTTTGAAGTTTAAGGTTGTTACACTGCACTGATTGTAACAATGGTAAAAGTTGTCATCTGAGGAAATTAGACCTCGTGGAGTATTACAACTCTGTCTAAATAGTGGCTTACAGTCATAAAGTTAGTACCTCACTGGTTATACAGATCATTTTAAAACCTTTTGACCTGCTTGGCTTTTATACGAATGGAGGGAGATTCTTTGGTTTAAGCTTCTTAGTGACAGAAACTCTGGGCCTTCGGCCAGCAGTTATGACTGATGGAGAGGGTTGTCTCCTCAGCTGCCCATGTACCCACTGAGAGAACAAGCTAAAGATGTAGAGGCCAAATATAGAAGGCTATTTGTCACCCTGAGTTGATGGATTACACTAAAGCCAAACTATGTACAGTGTCCAAAGAGGTAACAATGTAACATATTCATAGGATGGGTATCTGTTATCACACACAGTAACTGAACCTTTTTTCACCTTTTCGTTTTATGTTGACCTGATGCATGTAATAAGTTTCTTTTGCACTTGATCACTGTACTACACAGCTCTGAAACTGAATAAAACCTTGAGCGAATTATGAGGGAAGCCAACTAAGTTGGTGGCGTTTGCTTTGAAGGCTGTCTGCTCCCAACTTATGCAGTCTCCTTAGCTACGTTTTTGTTCTTTGGAGCTGAGTCCAACCAGATGTTTCTCTTTCAGCCACTGAAACTGATAGCTCATGATGCAGTGTCATTTTTCACTGCTGTATCTCCCAGCTCCACTCAACACCCGCATAATGCTTCATTTAAGCGAGAGGAATCAATACCTATTTTAAACTATTATTCTCTGAGAATAATTTTTGGTGCATAGCTGGTATCTTCGAACTGTCTGAAAATGATCCGTCAAGAGCAAAGCCTGTGTGGGAGGAATTGGCTATGAGTGTGGGGGATGCGAATCAAAAGAGGCAGAGATCAATATGATTTTGAATCAAACAACACAACAGTAGTTCCCGCTGTCTGTTTGCACCAAACTCAAAACTGAATGACTTGTGTGTGTGTGTGTGTGTGTGTACCACAGCAGACAATATGATTGCAAAGATGGGCTTTACTCAGTTTGTAGTAACGATTGACCTTGTTAATTTAATGAGAATGGCTACTATGCATGGCATTGAACTATTAGAGATCTCACACAAAGTTACAGAGTAAACCACAAAAATCAATACTCAGCCGGGAGGAAGATCAAAAATTGCTTGATGAAATGCTTTTGCTTAGTTTTCTACTCATGACTTCCCACTCCCACTGTTCAGTGGCTCCTCTGGTATGTTTATATCTTTTCAAAAGTATTGATTTATAGATACCTCAGCATTGTAAATCATCTAGAAATCAAGCACCCACATGCTTAGTATCTACCTCTATGGCCAAAAATACTTCAGCTTTTTCCAGGAAACTTTGCTCCTTTGTGTTAAATCAAGACGATTGTCTGGTCAGACTAAAGTTCAAAGCTTGCCACAACAACACAGGAGTTTAAGGTCCAAGCAGATGCTACTCCTCTTCTAAGCAACAATACAAAAAAAATGACAGCAGTAACCTCTGTATCTACAAAATTAGGACATTTTTTAAAGTTTGACGTAACTGTTTACATACAGGGTGTATCATTCATCCTTCACAAGATACCAAGTCAAGTTTCCTTCTGCAGAAGACAGCAGTAGAATTAGATTTTATTACCACATCTTTTAAAACAAAATATAATAGTAAAACAGCAGCCACAAAAAAAGAGCTTAAACTGAATCTAATCTATTGCAGTATCTAAAGATAATGACATTCATGACTTTTCCACTATGACATTTTCACTGTCATGACACTGGAAATGGTATATCATGGTACATCCCTTGTACTTCTCCTGACTAGGTCAAGTTCGAGCTTGCTCGTTGCACCAAGCTCTCTGTTTTGAAATGTCAAGGTCAAATCTGTGTGTAGGTCGCACCGAGAATGTAAGAAGACATTTTTAGGAAACTGATGCCGGTAATGCCGCCAGCAGATGTTAAAGGGCCAAACACAAAACCAAAAAAAAAATTCACTTGTCATACTGGGTTAGCTTTACTGATACAGTATCAGATTATATAAAAATCGTGTGTTGTCAAATAATGAAAGACAATGAAGATAAGTCATCCTTACAGTTTGTGTTTTGATCATCATAAAACAATAACTTGATGGGTAATTTTGTTTTTTCAGCATTTCCCCTAAATGACCTTCCTAAACTTCAACCGCTACCTAAACTTGCAGAAATAAAATATTTGTAACATTTATTTCAAGAAAATTATAATAAAAGGGGGTGCTTGTGGTTTTAAATGCATTATTTTAAGACTTTATATTTAGCCCAGTATCATAATCCCTGACATTGTTCTGTTTGGAGCAATGCTAGATATGCGTTTGGACACACAGCACCCACAGTTTCAATGTGGAATCAGGGCCAGGCCAAGTTCACCTAGTACAATGTGTCATCTGCCTGACACAGAGATGACTCACTGCACAACTGGAATTGAGGAGCCTGTGGTGTCGGGTGTCCCATATGCTCAAGAATAACCAGTCAATGTCAAGAAACAAAGGAAAGCACAAATGGCCTGGCACAACTGTACATTGGATATCTATCTATATAGAGTTGTGTTTCCTGATTTAAAAGTGTTTAAATCAGGAAACAATCAGGAAAAAGATGTGTGCATGCTTAAGACCCGTGGACATAATGTGGGTTTTTTTTCGCTACTTCAGAATTAAATTTTTTGTAATTTTCTTTGCCTTCATAGATGGAAAAACTTTATTGAGAAATTCATCACAGCACTGCGGTGTTGCGCACAGAAACCCCTTAAAAGACTAGGCATATCCGCTTCATTCTCCTAAAACTATAACGAGTTAAATTACATTTGTTTTCACACATGTTAATCCCAGCTTGTAAAACTTACACAAGCCCAAAGAGGTGTGCTCATGCAAAAATTCCTCTGTGGGTTTGTCAGGCGGTGAGTGCGTGGCTGGAGTGAGTGAAATTAATGAAGTCTGTAATGGGTTATCAAAGAGCGGAACTTGATATCTGTGGCGGAGAACCCCACCTGTTTATGGGGAGTGGTGCACTCGGTTGACACACATACACATACATACATAAACATACATACACACATCGCAGTCTACCAGACCAGTGAATTGCAGGTGGGGTTCAAAATGGCCCCAACCCCCCCAACCAATGCCAGAACAACAGGTGGATAGGCATTTTTTTTATGATGTCTGCGGTCTCCATGTGTACGTTTCAAGGCGAGCAACATGAGACATCAGAAATTCCTGCTAGAAACAATGACAGAGAACCTGCAACTATATACTTTCTAGTGCGTGAAATGCTCGCTAAGTTTTACTTATCAAGAAATGCTGAAAGTCTCATTTGCCATTAGAAAAATCTCCATACAGTTATGATATGACAAAACCAAAAACCCATTAACAAAACCAGCCACCATCAATAGCCACCAATAGCTAGTCATGAGACTAGAATCTTTAGGCATTTCTTCCCTAACAAAGGCTGCTTGAGTTTATCAGGTGCCTAAAGAACCCATGATTGAACAGTCCTGTTCAGATCATGCTATGTCATTTTCACTGGGTTAAGGTCAGGACTCTGAATTGGAAAGAAATGTATTGCTTTTGTATATACAAAATTTCATAATATCTCTTTTTAATGACGGGAACCACAACATTTACCAAGTCCAGCAGCAAGGATCAAGTCTAAGAAGCAGAAAGAAAAGAAAGAGGGTGGAGAGAGACTATAAAAGACCCGTAAGGAAAGAGGGAACTACGTGAATAAGGTCCCCAGTGCCATACTGTAGTACATATCGGAGTCAATCTGTATGAAGAATACTTTGGAAAAGTACAATGGTTCAGTTGTTGACTAGGTAGGAAAGGATTGAGTATAAATGAAAATGAGGAACTGGATAAGCGATTGTGGTAACTTCAAAAAGAGTTAATAAAGCCAATACAAAGAATAAAGGAAGGCCAAAGTTGCTTTGAAAAGGCACAAAGAAGAACCTAGAAGAGTCCACTGAAGGCAAAGTACATGAGAATCATAGCGGGGTTGCATACCAGATAGATAGAAAAAGAGCTAAACTTTAGCAACACATCATTGCACAGTAAAAGTTCTCCAATTTACAGCTCAAGCTCCTCCTCCAGCCTTCCTAAACAACACATTTCTTCCCAGGCTAGTCAAGTCAAGTCAAGTCAAAGCTTTATTTGTCACATACAAGTTGGCCCGCAGTGAAATGGTAGAAATGGTACAAAGGTAGAAATGCATATCATACAAGCATTATTAAGAAGGTATCCTGAAAATCCTGTGGAACTTTGCAAGGTCCATCAAAGAAACAAACATTCCTAGATTTCTTTTTCAACTATCACAACATTAGAAACTTGGTAGCTCATTACAGTGAGGACCACCAAGTAAGCTATGTCCCTCTGGTCTTCTTTACAAGTTAGCAAAAGTTAGAAGTAGGTGTCAGGGCAGGACAGATGTGTGGAGTAAAACTGCCATCAAAGCAGAGACCACTGCATGGGCAGCATGTCATACTCCAGCAAGTACAACAAGACTGCTGAAGAGGATTGCCAAGTTTATGCATGGGCATGAATTAAGATTAAACCCTGAAACTCATAGTGTGTCATTTTGGGACAGGATCAGAAGCAAAGAAAGATTTGCTGGCAGAGTCCAAGGAGGTAGAGCAGACCTCAAATGGAGCAAATCTTTCTAATCTGGTCAAAGGCCAACCATGATAGAAAGGTCGTAATGGTAGTAGAAGTGACAAGTGCTAAGTAGGAATGCTAGAAGACCAAAGTTGTATACCAAGACCAGCAGGTTTGATAGAAAATATTTTATACCATGGTCTGATTTTGATGCATTACTTAGGGAAATCTCAGCATGTGGGGCATGACTATAGAAATTTTGGAGTTGATAAAGGCACACAGGGCAGAAACAAAAAGCCCTCCCTTTCCAGCCAAACATTTTATCCAGGTTACTAGGTCTGGAGAGCGCACTGACTCCTCACTAAAAGACAGAACAAAACTTCTCTCACCAGACAAGACTGGAGCATGAGAACTGACCTTGGGAAGCAGCTTCAGTTCCTACTGCAGACTACTACAACATCGCTTTGGCCTGACCTTGTAATTTGTTTCTTCTCCATTCTACTCGTTGAGCTCATTGCCCCAGGGGAAAAAGGGCTGGCACAGCTGCCCATGAGCAGAAGCAAATAAATTATTACGACCTGGCTGCTGAGTCCAGAGGAGATGGTTGGAGGCGTGTTATGTATCCTGCAGAAGTGGAATCCTGGGAATTCTTGATTGAGCACTGCATCGAAAGGTTGTGAAAGAGCTAGCTGAGGAGGCAGATTCTCGTTGTGGTTGAAGAAGAAATGCAAGAGTTAAGAAATGAACTACTTCTAGAGCATTGGAAGGGGCAACAGTAGTACATTTACGTCATTGTTACAGGGTTGGAATAGAGGAGTAAAACAGTAAAACACAGTGATCACTAACTACTGACCAGACTTATGGATGAGTGGAGAGATACACTAAATCCTCATCTACATGTAAAGCGTTCACTTTGTAGCAGGAAACTGGTAAACAGTGGTTCAGACCTGGCTTCATAGGTATTCTCATATTCGCATTTACATCATATTAACAATCAGTCATCAATATCCTTTGCATCCATTGGTAGTCTTAATCACAATGCCTCACAGTTTACTTTGAGTCTTTAAAAAAATATCATAGTTATATACGAAACGCTTGACTGTGCAGCTACACAACAGCCCTCTGAAACTACTTAAAAAAAGCTCTTTAATAACAGGCCACTGTACACCTTGCTACATAGGCAAAGTTCCCCAGCTAATATGTCTAAAGTGACTGTTAATCTGTAGAATATCAAAGAGTTATTTGCACTACTTGTAATGTCAGTTCTTCATCTACTGTGACAGTTCATAATCTCAGGATACAGATCCATGTTACTTAATCCTTGAAGCTTACATGTTGAATTTTCTCCTTCTTCTGTGTCATCAAAACAAGTCTCATAAATATATGCGATGCAGATTATGTTGCACAAATTTGGATAAAGTTAAGAATATCCCCCTCTTGTGTGGTGAATACTCAAACAAGACACGATGCTTTTAAAATAGATCTTTGCTCCATGTCTAAAACCAAACATCAAAGAGTCAGACATGAAATACAAGGTGACATCGGAGGGCATGACACTCAACACAGGTCACAGAATGAAACGAAGGATATTTCTCCATCCAAGTTTCAGGATGTATTTATTTCTAAATGTATTTATATACATGAGACTTGTTTTGATGAGTGTGTGTGATACCATGTTACAAGGGTGAGTTTAATTTTCCTTTAGGTTTCAGTGTTAAAGTTTGCTTTGGCCCTCTTTCTGGGTTATGGAGAACATCACTCTCTGCAGATGTAATATTATCACTTACAATTTCACATTCCGCTTCAGCTATTCTGAATTAGCAGTTTTCTGTTCCTGTTCACCACACCCGTCAGCCCTGAAGAGGAATACAATATTTATACACATGGCACAAGGATTTTTATGTGGAATTCACATAAAAGTCCATCCACCCACACATCCATGTATTTTCTTAATCCAGCATAAAACACTGAAACCTAAAGGAAAATTAAACTCACCCTTGTAACATGGAGATACATGTCTTTAAGAGCCTGAATATTTTTGGAAATCTAAGAGTTCTAATAGTTTAATACTTGACACCTGCAGCATCGCACACACATTTCCTTGCTACAGTTTAAATATATTTGAGTGATTTGCTCTCTAGAACTCTAACATCCCTTTTTGTTTGTTTTCTGCTTTTGGGCAATTTTTCATTCAGTTTTGACTTTGCAATTAACACAATAGTTTAAAAACCCTGTTATTTCAGAAATCCACAATGTATTCTGTTCAAAGCATGCTGAAATAACAGGTTCTTTAAACCACTGCGAAGTGTTAAATTCAGGAAACAATGGTGACAATTACATTTTTTTTTCAAGTGCAATATTTTGGTCCTGATATATGAACCCAACCTTCTCAGTAAATCCTGACCATCTCCAAGGTCATCAGTCAGTTGGGCCTGCCGTAACTTTATTTCCAAATTAAGCTTTCCATCAGTTTTCCATCACCCCCACTGCTCCACATTTTCCACCACACTGAAACATGGAGCATTCACTAATGCTCTGGCCTCTTTATGTCTTTTAAGTTCAGCTATATACAGTATGTCCTAAATCACTATACAGAAGTGCTAATCATTTTCAGTGCACAAGGGCCAGTGTATTGTAAGATCAAAGTTAAGCTCAATCATAGTTGGAATGTGTTACCCTCTGTGCTATTTTAGGTTCTCCTTGCTAACTATCTGCCTTTTGGACTTGATTGGAGATTAGCGCCATTTTCATTCTGGCGATGAGTAAACATCCCTTACTTTATTTCGAACCTCTGAATCCCCCCACCATGGCTAACTGGTAGGACACCTGCTATTTTTGGGAGAATATGGGGCGGGTTATTCTAAAGAGAGAAGGGCTGGTTTTACACCCTTATCAGAGACTATAAATAATATCTATGTGTGGGGGGTAGTAAGGGGGTCTGAGCAAAGTATATGGGTGATGATATGTGTGTATGTACCTGCTGTGTGAATGGGTGTGTATTTGTGTATATCTGTGAGGGACAGAAACTGAGACCAACTCAAGTGAGTGTTGAAATATAACAGTGTATACAGTTTCTTCTTGGTGTAGTGTCAGTTTGGTGAGGGAGGAGTTGTTGATTGATTTTCCAGGTCTTTAGCTACCACTCCATGTAGCTAAAACAAATAAACAAACAAACAAACAAATAAAAAATGTTAGAATTGTACTATTTGTAGTAACGATAAACCGAATTTATTGTAACTTAAGGATTATAAAGCAAAAAACAAACAAAAGAAAGCACCAACAAGCTTGTGCAATTTGTACCTTTCATGTTCCCAATGCCATTCTTCTCAACAAACAACAATTTCTGCATGAATTGCTGTGATTTATTTTTTGCTGTAAAATAAACCAAAAAAACAAACCAAAAAAAAAGCTGCTATTGCACTAGAGAAGCAGTGATGTCACAGCAAACGTTTTCCGCCAGCTGCTGAAATGCAAAGACTGGTTGTGACATCTGTAGTTGGGTGTGGCCAGAAGTCCAAGAGATGCTTGATAGTTTGAACCCAAAAAACTGCTGCAGAAGTTGTGGCTTCCTGTTCTTTAAATATGGTTAAAATGCATTTAGTTTTCATATTTATCTGTCAAAAAGATATAGACAAATAAATAACAAAACAAACAAACAAAAAACAAGAAAGGCCCATGAAGAGCATTCTGAGCAAAATACCCTGTTTTACAATTCTAAAAAAAAAACTGCTCCAGACTCAGAATAAATTTAGCTTTGTTTTTTCTTGGGTTCCATACGAGTGAAAAATATCATGAAATTTGTCAGTGCAGTTTTGCTACACTAATAGCTCAGTCCCATTATACTAAAAATGGGATCCCAGTGACTAGTAAAATCAGTGGCATTGAAGTTTTTACTTTTGCCTTAATTGCAAATATGTGGAAGCATTTTCAATCACAAGGTGATTGCACAGGTGCCCTGGTTTGAGGCAACCTGTCTCCAAACTGTTGCGGTCTGACTCGTACTAACTGAAATCACTCTCACACATCGAGTCAAGCAAATAATCACAATCTAATGCTATAATTTATTACCAAACTTAGATTGCCAGCTTGCTGCAATCACCTGGAGTCAGTGTGCATAACTTGTCTCACTAAACACCTTTCAGAATAGTGGACTTACTTCAGCAGGTTGCCACCAGTTGTATTCCTGTTATTTCTATATAAATGCAAGGTTGCAGAAGGCCTAAGTAATTTTGCAGTTAAATTGTCATCCTGCAAAAACTATGGCACAATTTGTGGAAGAAGGTCTGAATTTTGTTTCAAATCAATTAAGTTTTTCGACTTTTAAAGTTATCACAGATGATCGCGATATTATCACAGGAAGATTGAATATAATTGTTAGCATTTCCCCATTCAATTGTTTTGCCAGACCATAAAGTAAAGTGGAATGAACCTAAGAGGACAGTAGTAGCAATGTTGACCATATTGTATGACAGGTGAAAAAACCGCTGACGTCTAAATTGTCAGGTATGAATTCACCTAATCAACGTTAAGGCAAACATTTGAAGTTTGTATAAATGAGAGCAAATGATATAATAGCTGTCATAAGAATTTTCTAGTATAGAAGTTTAAAAATCTGCATTTGGAAAATTCTGTCATATAACAAAACTGATTGAAAAAAACAACACTACCAAGTCCCAAATAAACAACTGAAACCCAATTTTAATTGAAAGAGAATCCACACATAACTGCAAGGCAATAAAAAAATGGCCGATATAATAGTTTAGCTGCTGTAAAACTGTTTTTTAGTAGTTTAGTAAAATCAACTGCTGGTTGCTAGAGTGAAAAAATCCCCCAGAAAAGGGTTTCTTTGAAATATTATATAAAATTTTTTTTTACCCACAGTGTTTTTAGTATAGAAGGCAAACATAGGCGTTCCAGCTGCGAGGCGTACGTTCACAGCGACTGGTTTCGAACACACCATCCACCCACTCAACATGGTTCCAAGAACCCTGCTTAGAACTTTAGACAGCTGGACCTTGGTTCTGGTTTCACCACTAGTTTGGAGAGTACAACTACAGACTGCACGCTCTCTTGCCACTGTCACATATTCATATGTATCTATTTCCACCATACTATAATTCTGTCTATGATATGAACACTTGTTGCACATAAAAACCGACATTCTGTAAGCAGATATTCGAAAGAATGGAGACGCCAAGAGGAAAACCTTCTGACTCAGACTTCTCTTTTATGAGTTTTGTCGTTTTTTTCAGCCTTCCCTTCCCCCTCCTCCCTTCTCCCTCCTTCCTACTGCTTTCTCCCCTGCTTTCTCTTGCCCCTTCACGCCAGCTGTGGTCTGCACAAAAAATGATTTTCAGAGTGTTAACCACCATGTTCTTCAAACCGACGGCAGGATTTCATTTGCAGAGCACAGGGGGCCAATATCTAGGGTAATTCCTGGGGTTTAGCGCCACTGATCTCTTCCCAGCTCACCTTGGGGAGAAAAATTAAAGCAGCGATAAGGCCTTACTCTGCCCAGCACTGTGTTCACCCTGTGCTGCCCGCTGCCTGGCTGATGTTAGCTACTGGTGAGTCACACCTGGTCAGTTCCACGTTTGTGTGTGTGCGTTTACTGAAATCAGGACGCTTTCAGGAAGAACTTTCAGTAACAAAAACTGAATTTAGGTAAATGCATACCATTTATGATTATAAAGGTCTTTTATTAGTCTTATCTGTCTTATCTTCTTACAGTCACATTAGTCAGTGTCTTCAAGAAATGCAGACATTCTATGCATGCTTTTCCATTTCAACAGCTAAAATAGACATAAACACATTGTACATAAATATAATGATTATATTTGGCAAATGCTTTGAAACTGGTATTTGTGATTTCAAATGAACGTTAACTGGGAAAAAAAAATTCACATTTTTGTCATTCCTTCAAAATTTCAGAGCCTTAATACCCCCATGATGGCAGTAAAAAAAAAGTCTACTAAGTTCTGCTTGTATGTTTCTATCTTCCCAGTTGCAAATTACTTTTCTAGTGTTTAATGAAATTCTTGTCCATGACCATTTTTAGGACTTGGATAAATGTCATTCCCTGTGAATATGACATCTGCAGAAATCCTAATTTAATTTGAAATATGTTCAAACTGACAGTATTACATTTAGAGGAGGGAGAAACACATTAACAAATGAAATGTCAAAAGCTCGAGTCACAGTTTTACAATTCAATCAAGTGGGGGAGATTTCCATACGTGGAATATAAAATTGGTTGGAGGGGATACAATGATATGAGGAAATTAAAGAAGAAATAAAGTTTTTTTTTCAGGTTTTTAGGTTTCGTAGCCCATTCAAGGACATTTCTTGCCATTACTCTGGCAGCACACCTCAACTATGTGATGGGAACAATTAATGGCACAATCTCGTTAACCGAGTTCTCAGGCTGAGCACAGGGGAAGTGGAAATAAATAGGCACAGAAAACACACATGTTTCACAGTCTCTTTTATCCACTTATATAAACATCTGCCATTTATTTTTGGTTATTTTTTTTCTCCACGCCCCCAAGAGCAAAAGATAGAAGCAGAAAAAAACAAAAAGATCCTCTGACACTTTTGAAAGCTAATTATTTTTTAAACTATCTTTGAAACAGCCACACACACAGCAGTTTATTCTTTCTCAGCAGGAGTGGGGGGTCTATCAAATAGTCTACTTCTGCACATCAGTGGAGCTTCTGGATTTAAGTGAAACCAAATGAGTTTATGTCTCCTTTATTAAATGCATAAGTTATTCTTCTCTTTTTGTTTAAAAAAAAAAAAAAAAGGGGCATCATATAATTCTCTCCCGGTCTTATACATGACATGATTGTTGGTTTGACATTTTCACCATGCAGAGCGCGCTGCAATGTGTTTCCAATCGGTGAGAGATGTGAAACCCACGATGGGACATGCACGCTGCCCTTTGAAATGATGCACCAGGGGGAAAACATAAACAAATGTTTGCCACCAAGCACGTTCAAATCACCCCTCCTCCGTTCATTGCTCGCCCACCCCCGCTCTCGAAAAAGCCACAGCCTCACATGTGACACATTACCAGCAAAGCAGAAAACATGTTTTTGGAATTAAACTATTACGAGGCCTCCAAACAAGATAAATTTCCTAATTGGCTCCTTTCACAACATTTACATATTGGCCTTTTTTTTTTTTCCAAGGAGTTGGGTGCCATTGGTTTGCTGGGTGTGATGTAGTAGTGTCCCGTGGAGGTAAAGTTTATGAGTAACAGTCTGATGGAGAATCACTGCGGGACAGAACCACACTGGGAGAAAAAGAGTGGCCGTGTCGAAATACGAAGCAAAACAAACAGTCTTACTTCTAAGCCTTGGCAGACCCTGCTGACGGGTCTCTCGGTTTCTCAGCTTTCCTCCCAGATGCCTTTTAAGCCTTTTATTCTGTTTTTTTTTACAGCCACTCTTTTTTTTTTTTACTCTTTTCCCTGCTTTGGGTGTATGTTTCTTTAATCTCAACTCAAAAGCGCCAATGGGAGAAAGACTCCAAAAGGGGTACAAGGTCCACTGTGAAAGAGGTGTACGTTAGTTTCAATTAGCTTTCTATAGCATTTGATTTACAGACGCATTCACACCCACACGCTTTCAAATAATCCTGTAACAATACACATAGCCTATGTGAAACGATACCGCCGAAAAGGCCGAATCCTGCTGAACCAAAAATAGCTTCACACCGCACTTTAACAGCTCCTCACTTTCGCTGTCAAGTTGAGCAAACACAGACGTCACAACTATCAGAGGAGTCTTCCTTCTCCCTCTCCCCTACCCACTTCTGAAAAGCTGCTGCTGCTGAGAAACTCAATCTATTGTTTGATGTGAACAGACAGATTGTCTTCCAAAGACTGTCAAATACTTTGTGTAAACAACCCCCATTTTAACCCTCCCAAAAGTGTGACTTAATAAAGATGAAAATGTGAGGTGTCCGTTTCCCCTGTGCTCGGGCAGCAGAATGAAAACCACATGCGTAAATACAGCCCGGTGTGTGGCGTTAAGTGCGCACATGAGAGAAGAAACAGTAATCAGATTGGTTTCCTGTGACAAACAATAACATTTATTCTAAACTGGCGGCATTTTTCTCAGGGAGAGGCAGTAGCTCCGATGCTAATCAGAGCCAGACTTGTGATGGCTCCAGAACGGAGGGATGTTGCTACCTAGCTGTCTTTGTACTAGCATGGCAAGTGGGAGGTCATGTTAGCACTGGTGTGAGACAAGATGGTACCGCTGTTTAGGAATAGCTTTTGTTTGGAAGAGGATTCAGAGGAAAGCAATCATGGGTCATTACTTAAATGCAGCCCTTAAAGGTTTCATTAGGAAGGCTTTTACTGGGATTTTCCACTTTGTAAAGAACCTTGACTTATTAACTTATTAACTCCTGGCCTGTAGTTCTGCTGGTAAATGCACCAAGACTTGCAGAACATTTAATTCCTGCCTTTTCAAGTAATATGCTGCATACATTTGTTAAATGTCCTCACAGATGGTCAGGACAGTAATTCTACTGTTACAGTATTATGGAATTGACCACTGTAGTGTGTAGTGTATTTAGTTATTGGTAGATACATTAGTAACAAAACATATATGAACCTGAAATGCCCATTAGATGTGATATCTTAGACTATAAAATATTAATCTTATTGATAGAATTCGATTTTATAATTTAAAGGAAACACCTTATACTTTAAAGAAATTACTGTACTGAAAAGTTGTGATAAAGGATTTTTTTTTAACTTAAGATGTTTTGCTTTGTAGAAATCTTTGTCAGCATCCTGAAAAAATAATAATAAAAAACTCTATACATGATTACTTTCAGCCATATTGCAAAAGTAAAGTGACATGAAGAATTTTAAACACAATTGGTCTTTGTTATTGTATTTGGATAAAATATAATGTCAACTGAGATTAAAGGGATACTTTATGGGGATAATATTTACTTCTTAAACTAGTCCCTACTATAAGGATTTCTGCTAATTATTTAATGTGGAAGCTTAACCCAGGTTCTGTCCATTTTCATAATAAGTGATAGCTTTGGTACCCCATGTTGCTCAGCTTAACTGCGATCAAGTGGAGGCATGTGGGAGCTCCCAGCATGCTTACAGTCCCTAACAGACAAACGTGCCGGCGATGACGGATCACACGGTTTTCATCACAAACTCATAGGAGTGTGAGCTTGCCTCAACTTAAGGCTTCTGACCTAAGAGCTCTCCCCCGTTGGGGTGATTTTAGTCGGACAAATTTCCCCTCCTACAGGGTCTTTGCTGGCTGCGAAGGGAGCGGCTAGAAGACTCATCTGCCTCCTATTAAGTTCCTAAATTGAATGCACACACAGTGGATGTGTTAATGGATAGAAATGTGGTATAAGGACATGGCGTGCAGGGCTGGTAAAGAGAAACTTCTCTCGTAGCTTGATGTAGTGCAAGGGTAGCCAGAACTCTCCGTTTATCTCTGCTATTATTTCTGGTGTTACGTTACATGGCAGAGGTTGGAAACTCTGATATTTCTGTGTTATTTATTTACGCACTGCACATGTGAGTATTTTCCTTAGCGACAACTTAAGAACTTCAGAAATGTACAATATTTTCCTTCTTATTTTCACTTTTGCGGCCTGCCAATATGACCTAGAATTACATGCCAAATGGTAATGTTGACTTACGTAGACACCAAAGTCACTTCCCAGCTGCTGTTGTGTATCAGCACAACCTTTACCGAGTTGCAATAAAGGCATTTGCTGAAAAGAATATCACCACCATCCTCATAAGTTGCATGACCACTAAAACACTAACCACTAAAATTCAGACTTTGTGGTGAAAAGATAAAGGTGATTTTTTTTTTTTTGGTACTGACAATTACAAAGGAAAACTTCACCAGGTAAAAAAACTAATTTTATATCTTAAAATTACAATAGAGGACAAAGTCAAGAGTGGATGTCCACTAGCTGATCTGACGAGTGGATGAGAAAACTTGTTTCACACATTGCACATAAGTGTGTGTGGATTACTTGGCGAGGGCTGTTAGCGGGGTGCTCTGCAAGTGAAGTGTGTTCAGTGTGGAGAAAATCTCATGGCAACAGTCAGCACCAGTTGTTTGATACTGTAGCTCAGCCTGAGCTTTGGCATGACGGGTGCCTTGCTGAGCCCACAATGGATCATGCATGACCACAGCACTTAAAAATAGAAGCACAGAAAGCAAAACTGCAGATATTCTAGCAGCTGCCTTGTGGCATAAATATTGTGATATGAGCCATTTATAATAAATCTGGAAACAAATATATTTTCTTTGAATGTGTTACAGTGACACAAAGTGACGCTGTTACATATGAGAAAATGTATGTTAGCGTCATTGCGTTTGAAGGTTTTGCTTTTTATTGTATTTTTTAAATTTGGGGAATAGAGTTTGACAGGAGATAAGTTAAAATTACACAGCAAATGGTAAGATGATGAATTCTGCTCAGTTGTGTCTTTTTGAACTTATACGTTCCCAAACTTGCATAAGGGCAAGTCGTATCCTTTGAAGCTTTTAGGCATTTGTCAGCTTGTTGCTTTTACATTTGCCTTTACAATAAAGTACATAACACAGTAGAATCTTCATTTGTTATGTTGTTTTTTTTAGATCTTACGCTAAAACATAAAAGCTGTTGTGTGAGCTATATTTTCATTTAAAAATCATAAAGGAAACTCTTACATTAGACTAAACAAATCAGTATTTTACAATGATGAATGCCTTATTCTCACAGTCCCTCCACTCTGAATATGACCACAAAGTTATTTATTTATTTGTTTATTTTTACAGTCTTTACTTGTTTAAATCACAGTAAGCTTAATAAAAATGCTACTGACTTACTTTACAGGCAAAGCTATCAATTAATTAATGCAGTGGAGCATTAAATAGCAGTAGTAAGTAGCATTAGAAGCGGTAATGTTAATCAGTATTTGCTAGTTGTGTGAGTGGGCTCGTAATTGCTAACATCTTTACTATGTTAATTTCTAATGGGATAATAGATCAGCGCTATATTATGCTGCTTTATCTAGGTCAGGTTTTAGTTATGCACCACCCACTGAGAATATTACATTGTAGAATATTGGCATTGTAGGCCTTTTACTTATTACTATGCTTGCGGTCCCAGTCACTGGGTCACATACGAAGACAGTTTTGATACTTATGAACTGTTAAAGTGAGATACTGGGATACTTTTAACAGTTTTCTTTTCTAACATTTGCAACAGGTGTGTCAAACTTCACCATGTTTTTCTATTAAAAGACAAACAGCAAATGTTTTGGTATTCAGATCAGGGAGTGAAAAATTGAGAAGTGAATGAGGATTAGGAATAGCTTGGAGTGCAATTTGAATTAGCCCTTTGGAGATGACTTGTGTAAGAAAATGAAATGTCATCCACTCCCAGCAAGAAATGCAAAACATGCGAACACGTGGAGAGAATCTTTTTACTTTTTTTTCTTTTCCTCTAATGTATACTGACTCTTTGTGCTGCACAGTAAGATGTGTCAGGCACAAGTCATCACACCGAGGAGGCGAAACCACCGCCTGCAGCTCCTCGTAACACTGTAACACTCATGCTATAGGGTGAGCGGTACAGCTGTTTTCAAACTGTGCGTCACAACTTCAAACCTCCTTGGACTAATTACCTCCTGCGGCGCTGCATCTCCCATCAACAAAAAAAGACAGTTCAAGATTGATTTATTATTTAGAAATGATTAATGGGAACTGCGACTCCTCTGTTTTTTTTTAAAAGAAAAATGCTGAAGTTTTAAAACGAGCATTTGTGTTCTTTAATATATTTGTAAGTGGCCTTCCATGAAGTCAAATAATCATTACTTCTTTGCAAATGATGCTTGCTTTTGAGTACTAATCCACCATTAAATTTGAAAGGCAAACTAAAGGGTGCTTTAGTGAGCTGAAGCTCAAGTAAGCAGCTTGTAGAAAAAGTGATCAGGTTTCACTTTAGTCATGAGCTATTCCATCACTATTTTTATGGATGTAAAATCTCAACCTGCAGAAGAATTCTTTTCTTTTTATCCAGAGAGAAAAAAAAAGTTATGTGCAGTGCGTTGTTGCTGGTTTTGAAATTGATATTCAAGACTTATAGAAGATATGATATGACGATAACAGAAGAGACGGAGTTGGATGTTTTCTTTGCTCCCCTGTATTCTGCGCTTAAGGTGCTTGTTGTGTCACTAAAACAGGCTTGAACAGTGGATATGTCTTCCAAAAACTGTTTTCGGTGAGAACACAAATACTCGAGTCATAACAACATGATCACATTACACGTTTCTCTGTATTATCGTATTGCTCATGTAATGCAGGCATCACAAGAGCGCAAATGTGCATTCCATTGAATTTCTTTTTGCTCTGATTTGGTTAGAGGCAATAGGATGACATATTTTAAAAGAGCATCCCAAACCACGTAAAACATGTTGAAAATACAACCAGCCGTTCTGTAAAGCTCCATAAGGATCTCATCTTTTTCCGTGTCTGTCACTGTTTTTCATCTCTTCATCATTGCAAGTTTTATTGGATGTTAGTCAATCATTACTTATTTGAATTTCATTACTTCTTTTTGCTTTGTCACATTTTTCCTTTATTTAATAATAAATAATTTCCCTATTGGCTGTGCATAACAATTCATTATTATTATTATTATTCATCATAAAAATGTGTCTAAAATATTGGTTGCCAGCATTTGACGGTCACTTATGGTTAGCAGGGACTTTTGCTTTGACCATTTTAATAGATATCTAGTTTGTAATTACACCCTGTCTTTTAATCAAATTTTTCTTGACCTACTAGTACCTATAAAGAGGTCACACATGTCAGATGATGCATTCACTAGCTGGAAAAACATACTAGTGACTGACATTACATATTAGTCAATTGGTATGATCTGCTTAATAAAATACAAGTGACTTCATATGATATTTTAGTTGAGCTAGGGACTCAAATATGTGATACTGCCACTTTGATACAAATCTCGAGCAGCAAATTTGAATATAGATTGTTTGTCGTGTGCGCAGGCCATTAAAACCTACTAGCACATGCTACACAAATGTGCTGTTTATAAGTTGTGTTACAGGGGACGAGGTAATGTTTCCCTGACATTTATCAGCTCTCTTTATGAATGTTGACTTTTGATCACTCATTCCTTTTTGGTCATGGATTTTGAAACCCTTTACATAAAGACTAATTCTATGTTTTTAATAATTCAATGATAAACGAGATGCAGTTAATAAGATGTCACGTACTTTCTCTTGCCTGATTCTGTTTTGGAGCATGCTCAATGTGG
>VUQR01022930.1:17495-29069 GCA_015108515.1 Hemichromis elongatus | reverse complement strand
TGCGGATCATTACTAACAGAGGTTTCAGGTGAAACCAGCGTTTATGGAGTTTCTATTTGTCTGTATACCACCTACAATGCAGTCCTGAGGTCCCTTCCCGGGTGCCTAAATTGCCCCCCACCCACACTCACATCTTGTGCCTGTTGACCTTAATAGTTCATATGATAGTGTCCCAGAGTGGTTTCTCCCATAATGCACTAAGCACTTCTTGACTCACATCTTTTCATTCACCATGTGTTAATACACTACTATAAACCTCTCTGCATTTAGGTATTAGTAATTATTAAACACGGGCTCTCTCTCACAGTCTGGCTTTTGTCCCCTCTCTCTCTGTGCTCTCTTCTCTTTACCCTGTCAGTCACAACAGATGGCTGCCATAGCCTGCTCCTCCTAGACGTTTTTTTTCCTGTTAAAAGGGAGTTTGTTCCTTCCCAGTGTCACCTAGTGCTTGCCCAAAGCAAAGGGGAGTGGATCATCTGATTGTTGGGGTTTATTTCTAATAATGCAGGTTCCATAATTTGAACCACATTGAGGTGAGTGATGTTTGAACTAAGACAATGTAAATAAATCTGAGGCTTTAGGATATTTTTAGGTGCAGGACACAGGCCCAAATTATTACCATTTTATGAGATTTGTTTATCACAAGTACAGTACAAACAAAAGTACTTAAACCTTTATTTGGTAAAACGGTACATACCAGTGACTATTATTGATACATCCAGAATACAATGCACAGGTGTAATCAACAAAACCAGACCACAGCCATTAAATAATATACCCACATTTTCAGCTATTAAAGCTGCCGAGGTTTTCTTTCTTTGCAAATCCTGTCCTATCTAAAGCAAAGATAAATGTGTAGACCTGTTGCAGACCTGTAACTTCTACCAAGATAAAGGATCTTATCCTACAGGACTTTACTATGATTGGTATGTTTCTAAAAATGAAAGCAGGCTTCTTTAAATTTTGAATTTACTGTAAATGACAGTGCTCTTATAACTGCTTCTAATTTACAGTTCAACATGTGTGAAACATGAAAAAAAAAGTTTAAAAAAGGGGGAACTGCTTAGGCTTAGGGGGTGGACCACGACAGTTACTAAATGTGTGTAATAATTTTGATGGTATCAGGTTAAAAACTAGACTATAGTGTTTTGAACCCATAACCCATCACCCATAATTTAATACATGAAATAGCAAGCAAAACTGTATTCATGATGAGCACGTACTTGTGTGCTTTTACACACACACACACACACACACACACTTTTTTTAGAAAGTGCACAAAAAAATTACAAAAGCCTTCCTCACGCTGAATTCAAGTCGTCCAATCATAGACGACCAGGTCCTCTGACGCTGATTGGGCGGACGCCACCGTCACATGTCATCGTTACGTCTATTCACAGAGACGTCTACGCTTCTCCTCGGTTGTTTCTCTTTTCAGCAGAGGGAGGCTTACGTACCGGCAAAACAAAAAAAAATTGCGCTTAGTAATGAACGCCGTGACATAAACGAACCTCAGGAACTATCCAAGTCAAACACAAAAGCTCCTCAACCGAGCAATTCACAATGGTTTTAGAAACGATAGCAAAAATAATAAAAGTCCAGCTTCCAGCCTACCTCAAGAAGCTACCGCTGCCGGAGACCATCGGCGGATTTGCGAGGTTAACAGGTAATTAGCAACTGCTGTGTTGCACTTCGGACAGTCCTGGGGTGATGGGTAGTAAACTCATGGGAGAGAGAGTTTTTTTTTGTTTTTTACCCCAGCTAGTTGCTTCTTCAAACGCTGCTTCAGTAATGTCGTGAAGAGCAATCCTACAAAAACAGCGGTTATGTCCCAAAGTGATTTTTCGAGTCACGAAACTTTATTTTGTGCTTGTGTTTAGCAAAGACAAAGTAATGACCTTAAGGTCGTGCTTGTTGCTTCTGTGTTTGAATGATGAAACACTCGTGATAATAACCACGAATTCGGTATATGTTATAAACTTTCAAAATTGTCTTTTTGTAAGTTAGGTCCTGCTAATAATAGTGTGATGCTAATTGCTAATCACCTGCATATCGGTTGTGTAAAAACGATCTTTTTTAATTATCCTGCTCATTCGAGCATTGGCCAAACTGTATTTTTATGAAAAGCAAGTTTTAAACACATTTGTTTTCTTTTGCACCATCTGGTCATCTGGTGGCGCTCCTGCAGAAATATTTTAAATTATTTTGAATATATCATACAAATGCATCTGTATTAAGACTCTGTCGGGGCCTGTTTTGCATACTAACAAGCCTTGTCTGTGGTCCCAGCATCGCTGACTCTTTCAGACTGTTCTGTGAACTATCAACATCACACCTAGTGTCTGCTGAACCAGTTTAACTGAGAACCCAAATGCTTAACTTTGGCAAGTCTTGCAGTTTAAATATAGGACAGGAAGAAGTAAACCAGTGCTTCATAAAGCCAACTGAAAACTTGAACTTTTGAGCCAGAAAAGATCATTGAAAAGTTTTGGATTTTATTACTTTGTGGATGAGCACGTTTAAAGAAAGCTTTGTGTAGTTATAATATTTTTGAATCTGTCTGAAGGAAGCATGTGAGGTTGATACGCTTTGCTGTATCATGATAGCTTGACCACAACACAATGAAAGGCACACAGTGTCACATGCACCCTCTGGTTATGGCATTTACATCACTCGCTGACCCTTGTGGAGAAAGTACAACACTAGTATAAAGCCCATCTGAGAGGGCCTTCAACCAAAAACAACACTCTTCTTTAGGAGATGGTGTTGGTTATTACTCACTGACAGGGTTTGCTTTGTGCTTAATATTAGTGGTTTCAAATTAAAGCCTAGTTATGAAGGTCTGCTAACTGTCAGTTTGTTCTCCTAAGCAGCAAAGTGGGTCAGTTCATATTAGATGACAGTATATAGCCATTCTCCCACATGTAAAGACATCCCATTTGAATTGCGTACAATTTGTTAAAAGGATTAAGGATTAGAAATGTCCCATTAGGAATCAGAATCCTTTTAACTCGCATAAGGGTATTATCAAAAGTCCCAAAAGCTGTGGTCTGACACAGTGCTAGTAGTGAAATTACACAGCTGTCTTTAATCCCGACTGTGTCTTCACCATGTATGGTGGAGTGTAAGGCGGGTTTTCCCAGAGCACTCTTCGGGTCCCGGTGTGGCATTTCCCCTGGTAGCTGTTGGTGTGATATGACACTCGTGTTGGATCGAGTGTAATAATACATTAGGAATGGAGATCAGACACGAGCTTGTCATCAGTCGACTGGAGGAAATATGGAACCAAGAATCTTCCAAAATTCACTCAATCCACATTTTTAACAAACAGAACATAAATTACTAAGATTTCCCTTATGCATCATTTTTGCAAAAATATTGCATATGAATTGCAAATATCAGGCTTGACTAGCTCACTAATGAGTTTATCAGGATGAGGAAGAGTGTACGGAAATGCACACAGCACTGATGAAGATATTTTTTGTCACATTTGGCAGATAGTAGTAAATTTAGTTGAGGTCAGCTTGATTTATATAGCCCAGTTCACAACAGTATAATTGTGCATTATGTTGTAAAGACCCCATAATGAAAGAAAGGGACCCAAACAATCACCTCTTCCCTCTCCACGAGCGAGCACTTGGTGATGGTGGGAAGGAAAAACTCTGTTAACAGAAAGAAACCTCCAGCCGAACCAGAAACACACTGGAAACGTTGCATATAGTAAAATCGTTTTTTATGTATGCTCTTCATATGAGTACCAGTACTGGATCAACATAAATGATACATTTCCTGTCAATTGGTTTAATCCCTCTAATCTGAATAGACAATAGTAAATGCCAGTTGCACATTGTATGCTTGCGTTTTTCTACTTTAGCTAATGTGTGTATGTTGCGTATGCAATAATATCTATATGCAATTATGTCTATAGTGTCTGAGTGGCTCCGGTTGCTTCCTCTTCTGGGCATCTTGGCTTTACTCGGCTATCTCACCATTCGCCCCTTTCTGCCTAAGAAGAAGAAGCAGAGGGACAGTCTGATCAATCTGAAGATCCAGAAAGAGAACCCAAAAGTGGTCAATGAGATAGACATTGAGGACCTGAACAGTGCAAATGTGTGTTACTGTCGCTGCTGGCGCTCCAAAACTGTAAGTGTGTTAGTATTTTCTCAACTACACTGTTGGTAAACCTAAATGTTTTTCACACAGACTGCAGGATACATTAACGTGTTACCCACATTATCATTATAGCTTGTGATTTAACGATAAAACCCATCTATAGTTAAGCTGGGACAAGTGTTTGGGCATTCTGCTTCTTGCTGATCAGTTAATATTGTTTCCTGTTTTAGTTTCCTGTATGTGACAAGTCACACTTAAAGCACAACGAGCTGACTGGAGACAACGTGGGACCGCTCATACTCAAAAAGAAGATACTATAATCGACCACCTATCAGATTTTTCCATAAACAGTTTTTCTTGGTCTTGTTTTGGTGTTATATTTACTTAAAAATAGAAATCACACTCTGTGCAAAAGCTACATTTTGGATACTTTAATGATAGTTTGCAATAAGGGAAGTTTTTTTTTTTTCTTTTTTAAAGGGAAAAAAAGGTTTCTTTATTTTTGTGCAGGCCTTTTGGTTCATTGTTCACATTTGTTGTTTAACAGAGGAGCAGTTTTATTTGAGTGGGACCACTTTGAAGGGGAAAACTTGAAACTTATTGCATAATTGCAGTGACTTTATGATGCATTTATCTAATGTGAGGCCATCGGGGGAGAGGGTTTGCAGATAAATAGCTGTTTGAATGGAGTCATCAAAACTAGTCTGACCTTCCTTTGTTTTGGATTATGTTGGACAGTTTTTTTCTTTCTTTCTTTTTCTTTTTTTTTTAATTGCTTTGTTTGCTTTAGATATGTGTGCCAAATACTAACATACATTTCCATACTTAATGGATGTGACATATTTTAAGTTATTGAGTGTATGGGAAGCTACTTATTCTTTAAATCTGTTTTACTCACAGCCTTTAAATGTTGAGTTTTATATTTTGTATTCAGTTCTGTTGCCTCAGAACATTTCAAACCATAAGATAAATGGCGTTTCACTAAACTTTCAAGGTTTGAAAATGTCTATTTCCTTAGGCTTTTGTCATATCTGTATGGAGTTATCTTGGAAAACTTCCTTCATTAATGACTATCAATAATCAATGTTTTTTTTGTTGTTTGCAAGATAACAGTGTGAATTTCTTCATACTAGGTGTAGAAATAAATTGAATTTTGGCATCTTTCACAGTTTAAACCTGGGAAATGTTTTTGTGTAACCTTTAATGTTTGTTAAATTTATGAGATGCCTCATTTTGTCTGCTTGTCACATTTGGAGTTAAACAAAAAAGAGAATGCTTTTTTTTATTGAAATGATAAACAGTTACTATGTTTATCATTTTAATATTTTAAGTCAGCTTTTCAGGAAATTGTGGTAAGGGAGGGGAGTTACAATACATGTGGTTGTGTGAGAGTGATAGTGAGACTTTTCTTTTCAGAGGTAGACTTCATGCCAATCCAACAAACATTGACCTGTAAGCCTTTAGAACAAATCTTTTTACTGGCGCTAGAAGAAAAATTAACATAGCGATTTGTCTGCCATGAAAATCTTTACAAAATGATGTGAAAAACCATCTGATTCGCTAGACAACAGATAATTTTAGCCTACTGGAAGCATCAGTGCTATTGGATCACAATTGATCTTCTCATATCATGAACATCTAACTTTATAGCGGTCTATCTAAAAGAAGGCATTTCTGCCAGACCCGTACTGATGGCTCTAGCCACAGACCCTCACTAGAAGCACAACGCTAGTGCAACCAGAAAGAAAACGGCAAAAGCAACACTTGAATAATTTAAGCTTTTACTGCAGCAATGTTAAAGATGGGCAATTCTTGTTGCATTTTGTCATTTACTGCTTAAAGAGTATTTGGGCAAAATGAACAAAACTGAAAACAAAAACAATTCTGGAAAAAAAAATCCATAAATATCTGCTATTACGAAATCTTTTAAGTGAGGTCATATAAATTAAAATAAATCAAAAGACATTTCATGTTACACCAGATACTAATAACAATACTGAAAAATCTATATTTGTTCTTACATTATAAAAGTTAGCAGCATCGTGCTTAAACTAAAATATTATCGATTACACAAATCCTTCCCTGAGTCTTAACAAACTACGCAACTCATAATGACACAGGGCTAATATGCATAAACAAAACAAAGTAAACAAACACAGCATGAAGATGTAGTGAATGTAGGATGCCTAAAACTTGAACTTGCTTTTACAATCTAGTCTCGTCATAGCAATAAAAAATTGCCTTTCAACAACCTCCCAACACTTTTTGTCCTCCACAAAGAAAGCTGCTTTACTTTGGGAAACCCAATCAAGAAAAGTGGAAAAATTCTGAATTAGTGAATGTGACAAGATCCTTATAAAAGTATAAATAATTTCTGTACCTTTAAAACAATATGATTTTATCCAGACACTGCAATGTGGGTCATTTGTTTGCAGTGTTAGGCCTGGAAACCACCAGATGCTATAAATACAAAATATGATCACGTGATCCTGCAGGACTGCGAACACAGAGAGCTGAATAACAGAGACACAAAGAGAGCCACTTGGTGGCCAAAGAAAAGTTCAGATATCTGAGGCGTGAGGAGTTTCTTTAATTCTCTTCTCTCAGTTGACATCAGAGTGTACTTTCATAGGTGACAGGAGTTTCATTGTCATCTTGATCTCCTGCTGCAGTGCCTAAGGGAGGGGAAGAAGAGACAAGAAATGAAAGATTTAAAAAAAAATTAAACTAGCTGCCCTTTTTGCACTGTCAATAAATGTATTTACATGATCACAATACCACTGTTGTGTGCATGTAAAAAAAATCATGAAGCTGCTGAACGACACAGTGACCCAAAGCTATGCAAATTTTTATGTCACAAGGGTGTAGCAGGAAAAATATTAGGAAAGGAAAGGGCACTCACTATTCAAACACACCTACGAAGTGAGGTTAGGAAGGGTTGCTGAGCTGAGCTTGAATTTTCAAAAGAAAGACTTTACATACCTAAGAAGAAAGCTGATAAATTGGGTTTGACTCGCTCACCGCTGACTGGTTTCTCTGGTTTCTGCAGCAGGCGAGGTCCACAGAGCCCTATGATAAGTGCACCTACAGGGGCTGTGAGAAGGATGGCGAGCACAGCCACAGTCAGCACGTCCATTCCATATTTCTGCAGCTGCTTGTCATCCTTTGTCCTCGCCATGTCCAAAGCTGTGGATCCTATAGCTGCCTTACAGAGACAAGCCAAGATGTGTCAGCTGTAATCAGTGGCACAACCTCACAGACTTCAAAGATATTTCAATCCATTTGCTTTTATTCAGAGGTTTGCAAAGGACACATTCTAGAGTATACAGCAAACATATTCTAGCTCTGACATACCTGCACTGTTGCTTTAGGCATCCATGCTAGGGCTATGAACACTTTTTCCCTCATGCTAAAGCCCGCAAACAAGACACAGACGAAGGTGAACCCCACTCTAACTAGCAGACCAATGAGGAGAGAGGCTATACCCAGACCTAGCAACATGTAGAGACATAAGTCATACAAGGACAACAATATTATATATACAGCATACAAATCCCATAAAAAATAACTGCAAGAAAATGATGTGCAGTGTCGTTTCATTTGCACTGACTCATGCAAAACAAACATGCTTTATAAGTTATTTAGTAAACTGCTAAAGCTGTAAAGGATTAGTATTTACAGGACAGGAAGAAGCAGCACATCTTTCACATTGCCCTTTTTTTTTTGGGTTATGCAAATATATTTTCATACATAGAGTAATATTTGAATTTTTCACAGTAATAACAGCCATCTCGCTGTGGGTTATTTTGAAAGCTGTTTGTGTGTGTGTCTGTTTATCTCACCAACTGTGTGTCCCTCCAACTCAGAGACTCGAATCTCGGCTCCTATCAGTCCAAAGAGAAGAGGCTGAAACACATCCCACGCCCACCCTACCACTTCTTCCACACGTGCCTCAGGACAAAGAATGCAGGACATGTTCACTGTACACATTTAATTACAAATGTATAACAACCAAGTAGTTTAAGAGAAATGAAATGTAAGGTTTTGATAAGTTAGCCTTGTTCAAATTCACCTCAAAAGTTATAAAACTGCAAACAGACCTGTACTGGACTGTAGTTATTAGATGCATTATTATTACCTTTTCTGTCCCCCAGCCGAGACCAGCCAGGAATGCCAGCACCAAGGTGCACAGGCCTCCAGAGCCAGGAAAGCCTGCCACACCGCTGGCAAACACAGCAAAGACAGACAGACCCAGCACCAAGAAGGAACGCTTCATCACCAAGTGTTTCTAGAAGAAATAGTTAACATTAACAGTAGGTTTCTACATAGGAAAAGGAAATACAATATGCATTATTTAACAAATAGCTAGCAAATCATTTAAACACTATGTTTGGCTTTCAAAGAGAGATTCTGATAAAATGTGTTCAAGCCAGCTGCGTCAAATTTGCCCTTCAAATCTGAGTCACACTGCAAGTCTATTATTTCAAGTTGGATGCTAACGGGCATTACCGGGATTCGGGGTGAACGGCGAGCAAAAAACTTTGAAGTCTTTCTCCAGTTCACCAAAAATCTGAAATCGTTGTTCAAACTCTAGTAACAGTCCCGTTATTTTATCTTTGAACCGCTTCATGTGTGCCACACTTTGGGTCGTTCACACATTTTTCAGACAGGGGAAGTGAGCTGCATCACCACCAGTGAGCTGTGTCTCCTGCAATGACAGCTACTGCGTGACAACTTTGTTGCGTCCTTGCAGCTGTTTGTTCAAGTTATTCATGCTCTGTAACATCCACCATAAATGCAAGGTCCTGCTTCCATTCTGCGGAATGAAATTCTAACACTGGTTTGCCCCTTTCTTTCATGAACTGTTCAATTTCTTCTCGTAAATCAAAGAAACGCCTTAGCACAGCACCTCGGCTCAACCATCTTACCTCAGTGTGGTATGGCAGGCCATAGATTTGGTATTTCTCTCTGAGAAGGCTGTCAAACTGACGGTGATTGAGGCTTCTGGATCGGATGAAATTAACAGTTTGGATGACCACCTTCATGATGTAATCCATTTTTAATGACTTGCAACACAAAGCCTCCTGGTGCAAAATACAGTGAAAAGTCCAAAAATCACGTCCTCCATCTGCAGATTGCACTTTTTCTCTGAACTTTGTTACGATGCCTGTTTTTTCCCCGATAATTGAGGGCGCAACGTCTGTAGCCAGGCTGACAGCGCGGGACCGGTCCACTCCGTCGTATAGTGGACTACTCAGCTGTAGTCGTTGTATCTGTCATCGGCACCAACTCCACGAACTCCTCGGTGACGGTCAATGTGTCATCAACTCCGCGGATGAAAATTGCCAGTTGTGCAGCATCTGTAATGTCCGTGCATTCATCAATTGCAACTGAAAACGCAATAAATGACTTTACTTTTTGCTTCAACTGGCTGTCCAAATCCGCTGAAAGATTAGAAATCCTGTCAGCAACTGTATTTCTTGTCAGGCTGATATTTGCAAAGACCAGGCACTTTTCAGTGCACACAATGTCCGATGCCTTCATCATACATGTTTTTACAAATTCACCCTCACTAAATGGTTTTGATGCTAGTGCAATTTCATTAGTGATGAGGTAGCTAGCTTTAACTCCAGCGTCACTGATGTCTCGGCTGTGAGTAAACACAGACTGCTGTTTCTTCAGACCCACCAACAGTTCATTCACCTTCTCTCTTCTCCACTGTCCTTGAAAATTGTCATATTTGTCGGCATGAAGACTGGTATAGTGGCGATGGAGGTTATATTCTTTCAGTACTGCAACATGCTGGGAACACACCAAACATACAGCTTTCCCATTCACTTTCATGAATAAATAGGAGGATGACCATTTTTCTTGGAACAATCTGCACTCTGCGTCCACTTTTCTCTTTTTTGACAAAGACATATTGGGGCAATGAGGGTGCCAAAGCACATCAGGTTTAAATTTTGCGGGCAAAACAAAGTAGCTCACCATTGCTTTTACACCATCCAATGGATGCAATTGGAACAGCAGTTTTTTGTTTTTTTTTAAATTGCAGCTCATTTTTATACTTTACAAAATCATCTCACGGGCCGGATTAAACCCTTTTGCGGGCCTGATCCGGCCTGCGGGCCATAAGTTTGACATCCCTGATTTACACGAACAATATGACACAAGTCACACATAGTGTTTGAAACCACTGACCTCTACGACCTCTAACGTCTATAAGAAATCATTTGCAAAGAAGCCGAGAGGTGTTGGTTCACAATACTTTCACTTTTGATGAAGAAATAAACTCAATATGTAATCTAAAGCTAGACAGTGTCGAGGTTTTTACACAACACATGCTGCCATTCAGATAACAGTCCTTGTACTAAAGTGGCCTGATTTTAGTCTAAACTTGTCCCCAGTAAAAACATCTAGCACATTCTGATGTAAAAAGGGCAAAATGAGCACTTTAAAAATAAAACCTTCCACATTTGGTACTTTTTCAGTTAAACACGGGGCTAAACTCTGAAGTTTTATTCTTTTTATGTTTCCTATTTATGCACTACTCCAACATTTTTTTAGGAAAAGGGTTATACTTTTTTTTATCCATACAAGCTCTTCCTGGCTGTTACTTTACTGATTCCCTCATAGGCTATGGCGTCAATTAGGGACGAGACAACAGTAAAACAGCCTCTTGCCATCTTGACTTGCATACCTGGTCAACACTAGGGAAGTACTGGATGAGAAAACCAAGAAGAATCCCAGCGACCATCCCTCCTGCCACCTCCAGTACCCCTCTGAGGAGGTTGTACCAAGTCGAACCTAGAGGAATCAATATAAACAAACTTTACACTTTATTTAGTGTAAGAAAGGCTTAACATGTTGGACATTTTTGCATCTATAGATTACTTTTGAATTACAGTACAATATAACGAGCGTTTCTAAAACTTTGTCCACCTTTTTTGTATCAGTGAAGTCTTGCATATTAAACTAATAAGAAGCATAATGTCGCACATTTAACAGCACTACCGCTGACAAACTGCAAAAGAAATGAGCATTATAGTCTGCGCAAGAATGACGTTCACACTGAATAGCCACAGCATTAAAACTGCTAAAAGGAGAAGTAAATAATATTGTTACTCCTCTTACAATACAATGTTCTGCTGAGAAACTGAGAGCATTTAATGTGGATGTTATTTTGACAGGTATGGAGGTATAATGCCAGTATTCCAGTGCCATACATTGTGGGATATCCCCAGAGGTTTGTTATGTACCTTTAGATCAGCTTGAGCTCATCAACTATCAGGGTGTTTTCTTTATGTTGTATTAGATTGCTTCAAAGGCTCCTAGAAGCACATCTTGCTACTTGTAAGCAATCTTTGTAACACATTCAGGCAATTCTTTTTTTTTTTTTTTCTTTTTTTGGAAGGTTTTTTTTTTTTTTTTTTTTTTTTTTTTTTTTTTTTTGGGTTCTGG
>VUQR01022930.1:0-17475 GCA_015108515.1 Hemichromis elongatus | reverse complement strand
CTTTCAGGCAATTCTTTTTTTTTTTTTTGCATTGTTTGGAAGGTTTATCTCAATTTTATTTCATGTGAATAGGTGCCAATAAAAGGAAAAAAGGTTGCTGAATTGGCCCCCAAATAAGCCTAAAAAGCTAGAAGTTAAAATTCTATCACCATCTCTACTGTTTTTGTGTTTTCCCATAGATTTCAGACCAGTCCAGAGAATTCTTTAGTGTTTTATGCAATATAAAATGATTTGGTGCCAGAAACTCTGTGTTAAGAGTAATCAGCTCGCTCACACCCTCTGGTGACATCTTTACAAACTACAGCAAGAAGTTATTTTCTTATATGTGTTTCTCTCTGGGAGATAGGATGCTCTTGTGTATCAAAAACAAAACAAAACAATAAATCCATCAATTCTTGTTTTCCTTTCATTGCTCCACACATGCGGAGATTACCTGTGGCGAAGGCCATGCCCAAGCATGTTGTGAACCCTGTGATCGCTAGAATATCATCAAAGCTGCCTGCAGCCATCAGCAGGGTGGGGATGCCCTTCTCTACACCGTAACCATCCTTCTGCAGCAGCAGCATGGAGGGAACCACCACTGCTGGGGACACAGCTCCCAGCACAAAGCTACAATGTGAAGAAGACAAGGGGCGGGGGGAGTTTATTCCGTCAATGACAATTGAAAAACTCCTGGGCAAGCTTTACAACTTCAGTGAACTTAGTTTTGTGCTGTTCTTAATGTAAACATGTTCCTTATAACACTGCAGTGTTTTGTACAGTTTTAGGTCTAATTTATAGAAAGGTAAGATTTGCCCCTATTTAGCTCTCTACTGTCTCATGGACCCAGAGAGCTAACTGGTCAGATAATCCAAATATGAACATAACACAGAGTTAAATTGCAGATAAAATCCAGACAAAGACAGGACAAAGTCTGGTGGCATTAGGCCCTAGTCACACACGCCTTGAGACCAATCAAGGACTCCCTAGCAGGTACCAGTCGCTGGGTTAAAATGTCTTTTCCCTGACCAAGAAGATTTAAATGCTGTGCTTTTGGAAATGTACTGGTCTCAGTAGTAATGGACAATTCTCCTCCCTTTCTGGTTTGTCTCAGGCTTTTTCGTGTTTCACTAACCACTTGGCAACTAGTTTGCAAGTGTTTGGCGCAATGTCGGCATCTTTCATGCCAATTAAAGGTAGCCATGTCAATCTGCTAATGACCACAGCAAATTTTGGGGCAGCACCTTCTTTGCGACCCATTTCAAAAACTAAAAACCGGGTACAAAGTAAGTGAGAGTAGTGTTGTATTTACCCAAGGATGAAGCCCCACACCCATGGCAAGCCCAAGAGGAAGTGAGAGATCACAGCTATGGTGCAAGCCTCTATCAAACATGGCCCAGCTGCCACTCGTATACACACAGCTTTTAGTTTCCTTAGAGCCTGACAACAGACACACACATCAAACAAGTTATTAAGTTCTGCACATCGCTACAGAAAGCTTTAACAAGCATGTTTAGTAATACTGAATGATGAGGTAAATAACTGACTGAAACCTGAACAGATTCTTCCTGTCATTTCTTAAATAACTCTTCTGTTAACTACTTTAACCAATGACATAGCTATCACTGAGAAAACTCTCTGCCCCAGTATAACAACGACAGGTGGACAGTGTTGAGATTAACATATAATTACTGTATTTCTACCTCTCGATGCAGATGTTAAGCTTGCATAGTATCTAGCATACCGTGGGATCCAACCCCAGACCAGCTCTGGCCAGAATGACAGCCAGAGCAATGTTCCTGAGAGATGCAGACCATCTGAAGTCAATGTACACCCCATCTGTAACAACTGGAATGTTCCTCAGCAGGAAGCCCATGAGAAGCATACCTGAAGCAAAGCACAACAGAGGGTGAGAACGAGGAAAGCTGAGCCTTATTACCATGAAGTTTGGTTTATTCTTTGACGTTTGGTCTCATGCTGCTGCAGAGGAAAAACAAAAGCTCACCGGTTGCTTTTTGAACACAGGGTGTTCGAATCGGATACTCTGCAAACTGTGAATGTTGAAACCCTAAAACCACAGGTTTCAGAAATCCACACCTCTTCTAAAACTTCTTGACTTGGGTAATTGTGCGGGTCAAATAAATGCAAAATTAGTATTAATTAATAATTTTCTTTATGAAACAACACATCATAGATAACAATGAAAATATCCAAAAAAGGAGTACAAAGGGTAGATTTTAGATCTACAGAGTCTATGCTATAAAAAGACTAGGCAAACCAGAAACCTCAGAAATTAACACGTAACTGTTACGCAAGGTTCACTTCAAATGAAAAGGAAAATACATGAACGAGATGTTTAGAGATGCAAACTTTTACACTTCCTTATAATGTTATCAACTAACAAGGAGTGGTTACAGTTTCCTTGATATTTATCAAGGAAATTGATAAAATTAGAGGTCAAGTAACACCACACAATGACAAAGATCAGTGCAAATAATGCTTCTGATGATCGGCTCGTTTTCACCCTCTGAAAAAGAGCAGCACAAGTGGCATACCTTTTCAAGCCAAAGGTGCCTTTGTTGTGTAAAAATACAACAAAGAGATGCAAAACACAAAATAATCCAGAACATCAACAGATAATATCTACTAGTGGAGAAAGGTATTACTGTAGGACACAGGCCCCTGAGGCCTGGAGTTCCCCCACACCTGATGTAAAACATTCAGTTGAATGGATATGTAAGTATTTTCAATTTAAGGATTCAGGTTCTTTTTTTGTATTGTTTGTTTTTTAAGTGCAGAAATATATACTGTCACCTGACTTCCCTCTCACTCACAGCAGGGATCATCACTCTTCAGTTGACTTCACTGTTGCCAACATACACACTTTGCTGCTAGCTTTAACATTTTGAGGACCTTTTTCAAAAAGCTTCTAAATAAAAATATACAGACAGCGATGTAGCTCTGCTAGGTTTTACTCCCCAGCAAGAGCTCAGTTCAGAAAGTGAAGCAAACCTCTTTTTGTATAGTTCAGTGAGCTGCAAGGCTCAGCTTGAGGATGAGAACAATTATTACAGGAACAGCCATACTTCCACCATGCATTGCATAATCATGTATGAGTGTCCTTGGAAAAGCAGTTTTAGAAACTTTACCTGCACGCTGACATAACTGCAAACATTTAAACAAATACTGATGTCTATCGTGTGCAATCAAGACACATAAAAAGGTTAATACTCATTTGTAGGTATCAGGAATCAATTAAGGCAGCCTGTTACCAAATGCTCATGGCATAGCGCTCCCATCATTATTAATGATTAACCCAAACCCAAACATTAAAACTGTATGTGCTCTACAAATATGCAAGTTTAACTCTCACAAGTTTAGCAACTAGGCAAAGATTTTACACCGGATGTCCATCCTGATGCAGCCCCAAAGGGATTTGTGTTTCATTCCAGTTTTTAAACTCCTGATCTTTTACTTGTTGGGAAAACATGTGTAAACCACTACACTATGGAGCAATGCCAATGTCAGTTAACGTGGCTAACATCAGTTAGAACTATATATTACCCTTGTGAATAAATATGTGTAGATACCAGTGTCACCATATAAATTAAAAACACCAGATTTTTTTTGTCTTACCAAGAAGTGGTGGGAATGGTGGAAGTTTGGGCAGATGAATGAGAGACACCAATTTTCCACCAACAACTGCACAGATGAAGAGTATTGTGATGCCAAAGAGGTTTCCTCCTGGGAGACATTGGTCCTCTGTGATTGACCAAACCACTCCAAAGAGCACAACTGCCAAAAGAACTAGAGAGAACCGGGAATTATAGGGCTGCATTTCTCAGGTAGTTCAATAACTACTGTACACTCATGATCTGCATTTTTTTTTTTACATTCTTGGATGGAAACATATAAAAATGTGTTTGGAAAGACAAGTCAGACTCCTTTTTTACCTTTGGTAATGAGGGAGGCGAGAAAGCCTCTTGGCGGACAGGGGCAAAACCTGCGCAGCAAAGGACAACAGACCACTGGTGGATCTGTGTTGGTACCGGTGTCGACTACGGGGTTACGAGGAATAAAATAGGTGGTCTCCTCTGTTACATTTGGACTTGGGCAGTGACGTACCACCACCTGTATCTGGTTCACATTTAGATGCTTTAAAGGAAGGATCGGGACATGGAATAGAGTAGGTCAGCAGAGGGGACAAACTGTTCCGCTACATGTCCTAGCATATCTCTAAAGGCAGCACATGAAAGATGATAAATAAAGATGAAGTATGCAGATTAGTGTGCAAATTCTAATTTACTGCTCAGCTCCACAACTACTTATTACATATGGTATAATAACATCATAAGTGTAAATGCGGCATTAACTTAACTATCTGAACAGTGGTAGGTGTTCCTAGAGTATATTTATTGCTCTGATCTTATTTTGCATCTATTCAGGCAGAATAATATCAGCAGTTTTACAGAGGCATGCCATAACCTAAGGTTACAGACTGTTATACACTTGTGAAATGAAAGTTATGATATGCCCTAAAAACTGATAACAATTTCGCAGAGTTACTCAAGAGGTAATGTTGGCTCAAAGTTGGGATAATGCCACGAACTGATTTACAATTCTTTCTCAGAGGACAAATTACAAGAAATGAATCATCAAGCCAGGGCACTCATTTGAATGCATTAAAGAACAGTATATATAATACACAGAACCATTAAATAGAATAAACTGTGTAAAAAAAAATTTTTAATAACAAAATACTAAACCTCCACATGGTTTGGTGCAGGCAGAGGAATTCTGTCCAGCAGTGGGCTGGGAGCTGGACTAGGTGCTGGACTGGGTGCAGGACTCAGGTCTGGGTTAGCAAGTTTCTCCTGGGTGTCTTCCATGGCTGTTGGCTACAGTCTTCCTGGTCAACTCTTGTATCACAGCACATCAAGCTGAGGGGTGGGGTTAGCCATCAGTGGGCTGTTCCTTTAATTTTGTTTTGTATGTCCACCTCTATCCACAGGCTTCCAATCATACAATAGATTTTTATCAGTAAGAACACACAAACAGTATCAATGGTGCTGGTACAAATATTGACATAATGTGTAGTGATATGCTTAATTCTCCTACATGGACATAATGAACTAACCGGAGTAGTTAGTTCATTACGTTGGTGTTAAAAAGAAATACATTTCATTACATTTCACAAATACTGCATAGCACATGCTATAAAGTGTGTAACTATTGATTTATAAGGCTAATACACGGGTGGGAAATTAACTTTCCCAAAGGAGGCACATGGGACTGTTGTGGAGATCCGCTCTAACCTCCACAACAGTCCCAGCCTCTCGTTCTGTGAATGTATGTACTATAAAAATGTGAGTTGTAACAACCAACAGACACCAACTTAATGTAATATATTCTGTTATACACGAACGTTGACAAGTACAACATATACAGGTACGCTAAACAGACGCTATTACAGTGTTTTGAAACTTGCTTTTAGCGAGCGACAGACGTCCTGTTAATCCAATTGTAAGCAAACCACGCTAATCAATGCTTACAGCTACACCATATGGCATAGTAGCTAGCGTTAGCTCAAGTAAGTTACAGAACGCGGATGCTAAAGCAAGTAGGTTAACGTGCAAAGGTCTACAACAACAACCCGCTGGTATCACTAACCCTAGTTTGCTAGCTACATAATGCAAGTCTTCGAGATACAGGTGTGCATCCGTGTTTCATTCACTGTAAACACGTGTATGGCCAGATTTAAGTTGTTTCAAATCGGTGCTTCCATTATCGGACACCGGCGCCCAGTTGTACACTACCGCCAGCTAGCAACGCCCCTTCTCCCAGTAGCTACTTTGTCGTTTAATACGGGGGCGTTTCACAAATAAACTATGGATTAAAGCATTTAGGCCGTGGCACAATAGGGTTTCATACCCTACTGTTAAAGTCACATAACGACCCTAATTTCTTTAAACGTTAAATTGACGCTGTGACAGACCGAGGGTTTCTATCTTCGGTTTATACAATCAAGTTAGGTTTGACTTTACAGTCAACTGGACCAGCAAGTATGGGGGGTTAGTTTAATCTCCACCACCCTGACAGGTGGCTTTTGTCCGATATTTGATGTCCTACTGTCCAGTAGCCGGTCGTGCCTGTGTACCTCCTACTACATGCTGACAATGCACTCAACCTTTTATGCAGCTAGCTAGCAAGCGACCGCCTCTGACAAAAAATTAGCTATTAATTATAGAAGAAAAAGCGCTCACCTCATATCGTAAACATTAGCACAGCGTGCGGACTGTCTGTGGCAGCCCTTCTCGCAGTCCTGTAGCAGATGCACCAGCTGGCACACGAGGAATGAGGAGGATTAGTGACTGCCAAGCAAGTGTGTATCGTCCACATCGGTGCATGGAGAAGTTAGGTTACATGGAAGACTGGTTTACTCCACATCTTACTCATAGATTTTGTGACACCATTACGCACAGAGGAATATATGTGGAGGAATGTACAGAGTAATGCACAGTAATTGAATACAGGGAAGGTTTAAGGTTGATTACACACTTCTATGCTTTATTTATAGTTATTTATTAGAAGAATTAAGGATGACAAATATATTTACATCATAGGCTTTGATTGCAAAATAAGACACTTCTCCCATAACATTTTTAACATTACTGAAATTTTTGTTCTTATTTTTATAATAATGAAAATGATCAGTTTGTGAAAACTTTATTTGAATTATTTGAAGGTTTGGCTTTCACTTCTGCAGTGACGTGCTCCTTTCAGTTTTCTCACAGGCTCCAGCCTCCATCGATGATGTGCTCTGTCCCAGTCACATAGGCTGACTGTGGAGGGCCCAGACAGTATAAAACCACTAGTAAATTATTTTAATAACAAAATATCTACAGCTTTCTCTAGGTATGCATATTCCTACTGTATCTGCACTCTATGCATATCTCATTATACCTCCTGAATTATGTCTGTGCAAGCACTCACCTCATCTGAGGCCAGGTATACACACAGGTGTGCAACCTCTTCAGCTGTGCACATCCTGCCAGTTTTCTGTCTTGCCATAAAGTCTTTATAAGCCTTTAAAGGAGTTACAATAGGATCATTCATTATCCTCACCATCCAGTCATCATCATTTAATCTTGTGTAAATCAAGATAACATTTAGCGCATGGTAAATAAATCACGCAAGCATTTCTATCAGTTTGGCATCAAGGCCTGCAATACCTGCTCTGGGTCAGGTTGAGCCTGGATCCTACCCCTCAGTGATGGAGTATCAACAGTCCCTATAGAGACAGAGAGACAGCCTAATGAAATGATTATTAAAAGACATGACTTTGTTAAGAAATGATGGTCTTTGGCAAATTAACATTTTTTCTATTACTAAGTATCACATATGGTTGGATTGAATTTGGATCCAATGTATATAAATACTCAAAATACACCTGAGTACACATAGCATCTATTTAGACTGGCTCTAAAGCCAGCGTGCCCTAACATGAAACAACCTTGAGCTACAAAAAAACATCAATTTAGTTTAATCTCAAGGATGCTTACAGTATACCTTGAGTACTAGTGAGGAAGACTACAAACACATGGTGACACTGTGATATGTTGCGTGTGTTCTAACCTTACCAGGACAAATACAGTTACAGCGAATCCCTTGCTCAATGAAATCTGCAGCTATGGATTTGGTGAGCCCAATCACGGCAGCCTTGGAAGTACTATAGACACACCGGTTAACAACGCCTGTAATGAGGAAACACATCTGTCACTCACACACGGCCGCACGCAGGCAAAGCAGTTATCTGCGATAAGAGGATTGCAAAGACTGGCCATACTTCAAAGACGTAGTGTTCCTAATTAAAGGGATACTTCTACAAGCATCTGCAATAAAAAAGATCTGAGGAAGATCATTTACCTTTTATGCTTGATGCAACAGATGCCATGTTAATAATGTTTCCCGACTTCTTTGCCAACATCTAGAATGACAAATGTCATATTAACAGAATGGTATTGGTTGAATCTAGATTTAAACGACCAAAACAGAGTAATGAAAAGTGCTGAGATCTGTGCTAAAGGTCCCTTGTAAGGCAGTTTGGTTAGTTTGCGGCTAAAGCAGGATTAGTAGCTGGGCGGTCACCACCCATCATGTCACAGGTTCACAGCGGTACAGTTAATGCAGCTAATCCAACAACGGATGAGAACAAAATTAAAGGCATATGTCACACTATTATCAGCAGCACCTAATACATTCACAGGATAAATGGTGTTGTGGCCAAAAGTCACCTTTGGCAAGAAAGCCTTGCTCATCAGGTACATGCTCCGCACATTCACGTTCATTGTGAAGTCCCAGTCAGCCTCTTCACAATCCAAGATGGTGCCATGATGCACAAATCTGTGTATGAGCATAGACATTTAGTGACAAATAACCTAATATAATAACTTAAGACAGTATTAATATGATCATTTGGACAAATAGTGAGATACGAGTCACAATATCTGTATATCTGTGTATCTCTAATAACTACAATCAAAAACAGTTACAAGATAAAACTCAAAGGTGATAATTTAGAGGAAACTTGTTAATGAAATTGAGAAAAGAAGAGAGGGGGTATGTTATAGGGGTTTTGGAAATGTTATTAATCAGGAGATAGATGAGTGAATTATAAAAGTGTAAGTTAAATTATTTAAATTGATCTTTTCTCTTTTTCTTTTGGCTGTTCCTTTTCAGGGGTCACCACAGCAGATCATCCACCTCCATCTCATCTCATCCCTAGCTTCCACCTATGTCACACCAACTCTGCAATGTCCTCCTTCACTACATCCACGACCCTCATCTATGTCCTCCCTCTTTTCCTCCTTGCTGGCAGCCCCATCTTCAACATCCTCTGTCCACTATCCCTCCGCTGCACGTGTCCAAACCATCTCAGCCTAGACTTTCTAACTCTGTCTCCAAACCGTTCAACCTGAGCTGTCCCTCTGATGTACTCAGTTCTAATCGTGCCCATCCTGGTCGCTCCAAACAAAAGTCTGAGCATCTTCATATCCATCTTTTGAACTGTCCCTTTCACTCTCGCTTTCATCCATCTGTCTCGAATCACCCCTGACACTTGTCTCCGGCCACTCCAGGCTGCTTGCACTCTCTTCTTCACCTCTCATGTGCACTGTCCATTGCTTTTGATGGTTTCACGCAGGTATTTAAACTGATCCACCTTTACTACCTCTGGTTCTTGCACGTTCACCTTTTGACCTGTGTCCGTCTCATTCATACACATGTATTCTCTCTTTAAAACATCATAGTCCACAGAGTCTCCTGCCTGACCTCATCTGTCATCCTGCCCATCACCACTACAAACAAGAAGGGGCTCAGAGCTGATCCCTGATGTAATCCCACCGCTACCCTGAACCCATCTGTCACTCCTCCTGCACACCTCACCGCTGTCTCGCTGTCCTCATACATGTCCTGCACACCCCCACATACTTCTCTGTCTCTCATGATTTCCTCCTGCACTACCACAGTTCCTTTCATTTTTCTACTTTTATCTGTTATTGACAATAACTCACAAAAATGTACTTTCAAAAATGGTGTCAATTACAACTTTGTTTTAAAAATGTTACTTGATGCGCAACTTCTAAATACCATACTTTTTTCCAAGAACTATGTAAGGTTTTTCCTTCTTCAGTAAATCAGAGAAATAAACAACATTTAAAAAAGTACCCAGCAACGTTGAACAGAACATCTACATGGTCATGTTCCTTAGCCAGGGCTTCTACTTGGTCCTTCTTGGTCACGTCCACCACTTTGGTCCTGATCCCTAACAACGAAAACAGAAACAAGGACGGATTATACTTTCGCTGCTTTGTCTTTATAACAGCTGACTTATCTTCCTGACTTTATTTAAGTGCGTGAAATAATTCAAAGTACAGCAGCTTCATTTATCAATAATTTTCCCAGTTACACAGCAAAACAGTGGTCACCCCCTAAAGCTTTACAAAACAGGAAAAAAACATTTTAAATAAATTTGTGTTCGCTGCCATCACACTGCGACACAATCGTGCATTACTGGCTGCTATCTCCTTCAACATACATCTTTTCCTACTGACTGCTCAATGGCTCTGCAGAAAGCAGTTAAGAGGGTGAAGCGCTGAGGCGTGATATCAGAGAAGAAGAATGTTCCTCATCTCCTATTTGTTCAAACCCATTTGCTGTGGAGACCAGAATAAATAGAGATATGGCCCTCTTCTCACAGTCGTGACGAAAAGACAATTAAAACCCCTATAAAGCCTTTTTAAACTAATAAATGATATCCACGCCAGAAACAAGATAATCAGGGTTTTTTTCTTTGTAAAATGACCACAGTGTCAGTTCAATTTTCTCTAATAGAGATAAGTTAAATAGCTCCCGTAGAAAAAAACAAAAACAATTTCACTCTTGGGAAAGCACAGGTGTTGTGCATTTATACTAATTAGATGCTTTGGCTAGAATGAGAGAAATCAGTAGAATGCATGCATTGCTTCTTACACTTATTTGGGGCCGGGTCGCGGGTGGCAGCAGAGCACCTAGGTCCTAGGCTTTATATCCTAAAACCTCCTCTCAACAGGACAATCCCAGAAAACCTTGTCACCCAAGAGGCATCCTTGTCAGATGCCCAAATCATCTCAACCAGCTCCTTTCGATGTGGTGGAGCAGCGGCTTTAATCTAAGCCCTTCTTGAATAACTGAACTTCCCACTCCTACCATCTCCAAGTACAATCTAGTTCAAAGTAATCAAAGTTTTAAAAGTTTGTATTGAATAATTAAGTTGTGAAAGAACTTGAGGGAAGGGATGGGAGTAAACTGGCATTTCTTTTGCAATGCCTCGAATAGCCAGAAGATGGCAGCCACAGATCAGCAGGGATGAAACTTGCCTTGAATACCGTCCAGCTCCTTCAGCTTTTCTCCATTTATGTCTGTGGCTGTGACCTGAGCTCCCTCCTTAGCAAATGCCTGCAGTTAAAAAAAAAAAATCAGTTTTCAGTTCCAAGTGGTTCCTCAATGTTCTACACGCCGTGCTATAAAATTTAAGGAAAAATATGCGATCATAATGATTGGTTATGACAAAAAACTGAAAAGATAAAGACACGGAGTCACAGACACAACTGAGCACGAATCTAAATTGCTGTACGAATGGACGGAGCCACTCCAACTACAGGGGAAAATTCAGATCATCAATACCAATCAATATCTCATTATCAAGCATCTGAAAGCAGGCTGTCAATATCCATCCACGGTTCCACAACTCTTCTGAAATCCATTCGACTTCCCATCAATACGGCAGGTTTTTAAAGTGCAAATGGATTTGCTTAAAAGACACCTTATATCATTTGCATCTTTTGACTTTAAGGTTGAATTTTTCCAATAAAAAACACAATTCACTGTAATACAAGGCACCTTTGCACACTTTAAGCTCACTTGGAGGGAACGGATGTGGCGATGGTCCATCCCAGTATGTGAGATTTTCAAGTGTGTCATTATCTAAAGGACGGTCCTGAACCTGTGCTTCCATTAACTCGGGAATCACTATTACAGCACAGTCATTTACAGCACATTAGGTGGCACGCTGTGTGTGTTTCTTTACTTAAGGAAGTTGGAAGAAACATGTTTTAAAGTACACTAAGAGAAATTACATCACAGGGCTTCTTAATATCTTTAACTCTAGGCAGTATATTCTCTGTTATACAATTAACATTTAATGCTTATCAACATTTAAAGAGCACTGAATAAACGCAATATTTAACTGCTAAATCTTCTGTGATTTGGAAGCCACTAAATCAGTAAGACGTTAAGAAGAAGACATTAAATGTTTTTACTACTGCTGCAGCACGTCCAATCCCCTGAGCAGCGGCCGACAGAACAATCACTTTCCCGTGCAGGCGGCCCATAGTTTACCTTTCACTGCTGCTGTGAACAAAACAAACACAAGATTGGAGTAGAACAACACATTTATTTAGATAAATGCTTTCAGTCTCAATTTAAAAAGTTATCTCGAGTGTGTTTTTTACACAAATGCACACATTTCTATGTGAAAAATTTATATAATTTAAGTCTCGGTTTTCAGCAGTGAAAAGTGATAAATTCACTGTTAATCTCTGAAAGGTGTGATGCAATTCGTGACTGTCTTATATAACTGTGCAATTATTGACAGACGTTCTTGGCAAAAGGTCTTTCAGTAAACTTTAGCATTTGATGGCCTACGGCTAAGAGAGAACCTTTAAGTGACCTCTCAAAACCACTTATGAAGATGACTTGAATTCATTAGAAGCTTTCCGTAGTGTTAAGTTTATAGCATTCAGTCACTAATAGTGACAAAGTCAGGCATTATAAATATTAATGTTAATTTTATTCAATTTTATTGCTCAGAATGATTCTGTCTTACATCTTCAGGTACCAGCTTAAATTCAGCTCACAGAGTGCTGGTCCTCATTTACAATAATGCCACCCAAGTATATCAGGAAAAAAATCAGTACAGATATATGGGACTTGGTGTGAAAGTTAATAATAACACCAAATAAGACAAGACACAGCCTAGAAATAATGCAATATGGCAGTTTCTCAGTCAAGGACTTAAAGATATAGAATAACATACAGTAATCACATCTGTCACATATTTCTCTACAAAGTTCAAAGCACAAAAAGACCCTCTGACCCTAACTCAGCCTTGAGCACACTGCTTGACATGTCCCTAAATGAGCATACCGACCCCTGGTCTACACTCGCTTTTGTCGCCCTTAAGAACTGCAACGTGTGCAAAAAGGGACGTCACAACTGTTGGTACACGTTCCACTCTTTATTTCATTTCCACTTTCGTGCAGGCCTTGTTTTGTTGTAACCTGGCATGCACGAGATGGCCATTGTTCAATACACAAGTCTGCAAACAGTTCAGAGCTCAGGGACGTCCAGGTTTTACACAGGGTGTAACAACTTGAAAATATGACACTGTTTGGAAGAAAACTCTGAAATAGCTTTGTTTACTGTTTGGACTTTTTCTCCTTTTGCATCAACAATAACGCAGAGGTTTTTTTGTTTTTTTTTTCCTCAATAGCAACATCTATAGTTCAAATGCAGACTTCGGTGAGCCTGGGAAACGTGCTCTAGTGATGTTGCAGTTGATACAAAAAACAACCAAACCCTGACCAAAAACAAGGCTTAAGGGTCTATAAAAGCTGCCAGAACAACTAAACAGTCCTGGTCTGACAAACTAGACCTGACAGCCAGACCTGGTTGTGTGCCTGAATCATGGAGGCTACTGACCATCCCCAAGCCTGGGCATGTACTCTTGTCCTCCAGATTTATAATTCAGACCTGCAGAAGCCAAATTCTGCAGCAGGCCCTGAAAGTAAGCCAACAAGAGGGAATTGATGCACACCAGTCTTGTGGCCAAGGATTAAGCACTGTAGGCCCTGCAGAGCTAATTAACAGTTCCTACAGCGCCTGTAAGGATGGATCCAATCCGAGCTAGCACTTGCCAAAGAATTCTTCATTTATATTTAAGTCATAAAGACATGGCACTCCCTCTCTTGTGAGTGGTAACGGGCTTATGTCAAACACTCGTACAGTCTAAGTTTTATCAGTTCTTCCAGGAGAAGTTTAAAAATGTAGAACTTATTGAGAGTATTACTGAGCTATTACCATTGCCACAGGCAAATGAGGTGTGAACTATTTCAAATGTCCATGGCCTTGGTGAAGCTATAGAACAAAAACACCCCACACCACTCTGGCACTTCCAGGGGGAAAAAAAACATGATTTTTTTTTTCTTTTAAATAACCATAAAATGACACACTGTGCCATGTGGGCTGCTGGGCACTGATGGACTGTCCTGTCATTGGGCCAGTTTAGCATTTAAATCAAGATGTCAACCATCCAGTGCAGGATTTCCACATTTTGCACGTCTGTATTGTCTTAAAATGCACAACAAGAGCAAATAGTAAAACTTTAACTTACCTACCAGTCTGCTTTTGCTCATTAGGTATTAAGTCACGTGTAAATCCTCACATGAGATAATGAAAACGCAATGTGACTCAAAAGAGAAATGACATTTTAAGCTTCACTGCTTACTGTTTGTGTCTGTTCTCAGTTCATTGGTCTTAGAAACAGTGCAGATTTTCAGTAACTGTGGCCATCTCAGACAAAGAAGAAAAAGTGGCCCCAGTAAAACTATGGTAAATTTGCAGTGTATCTAAGGATGTGCAGAGAGTTATTACTAGAAACCTCAATTTAAATCTATTTTAAAATGATATAACTTTAAGAAAAGATACAAAGGTAAGTGGTATTCCTAGAAGCCCCTGTCTTCTAACTAGATTTAGGAGGTAGAAAACTATAAATACAGTCCGTAATAATCCAAAGTAGCATTAGACTGTAATCACTTTCCAAGCACGTTAACCTTAACCTGCAGATATTTCATTGATTCCTATTGTTGCATAAGAGATTTCTTTCCAACGTGTGTAATCTACATAAACTTTACTTGCACCAAATAATGATTATGTGCAGATGCTATTTACAGGTTGCACTATTAGCTAACGTAAAGTGTGATTTTAGAAACTCACCCCTTTGCTCAGTTCCGACTCCGACACGACGCACTCAGCGTCAAAGTTCAGCGAAGCTAGACACGTGACGGGCCGCTAGAACTCCTATTGGTTCGAGACCAGGAAGATCACATGACGGGACAGGGAGCAATTTGAGACGACTAGAAAGCAAGGGAGCACACCAACAAGGCTTTCTACTTTCAGAGGGATTTTTTTCACCCTTTAAAACATTAAAGACGTTAAGCTTTGTATAAACATTTTAAATTGTTAAAATTGGCTCTCTTTTGAGTCTCCTTCGGCCTTCTAATATTCAATGTAGCCTTATTAGTCAGCTTTGTTTAAGGATGCACATTTGATACAAATATTTTCTTTGAAGAAAAAACAATTAAATTTCACAACAAAAGTTAAAATAAATAGTATGTAATGCATAATGCACATGACTCACTGAAGGTGGAATAACATTTTGAGTTTAATCTTAAAATAGTATATCAAGTTTATTTTTTAAAGTGAACAACAATAATAAAAGCTAAAATGTCTACTCTAAAATGTTTTTTTCCCTTAATCTAGCCCGTATACTCTGTTGTAGTTAATATATAACATCCTTATGAGTTGGAAAAATTTGCTGTCTTTGTAAATCATCTTGAATTGTAATTGGAAGGACTTTGGAAGGAGAATGACCTTTGCCCCTCTTTTGCCAGGTCTTTTCAGCAGAAAAGAAAATAAATAAATACATTTTGTATTCGGTTGAAATGGAAGTTGCTTTTTTATGTTAAAATAAGGTTTTCAGGGTACTTTAATATGCGACCAAACAAAAAATAAACCTCATACAAGTATTTATTTATATTATTTTTTTTATAAGGCATAGCTTTCATACATATCAAAAGCAGGAATTTAAATGTCCGTTTTTCCAGTAATTAAGGCATCGGAATTATGGCAAGTCCATCTCCTGATAAAGACCACGTATAACTGAAAGCTCAATGAACATAACCGCTACCCTCAAGATGAGGCGCATTTGTCAGTTGCTATTTCCAGGGTCATAAATAAATTTTTATTTTTATTTTATGCTCAAGTGAAGCACATTATTTATTAAATCAAATCTAATTTTCATTTTTATTGGTTCATTCTTGCTCTTTCAAGATACCACACTGTTACACATATTGCATTTTGAGTTCTAGGATCTCAGCTGAATATGAAAACAGTCTGTCACTGTTCTCCACCATCTTATTTCTTTTTAATGTTTTTACAAACTACTTTATACGTTTTCCTGCATAAAATTTATAATTTAGTGGTTCATTGATTGAATTTTTAATTTGAAACTAGCATTCCATCTGATTATTTTCATTTAAGACTGTCTGTCTGTCTGTCTGTTGTAATTTTGATAAACAGAAGACAGTTATGATTCATCATTAACATCATTAACGTCGTTCATATTTTGAGCCCCCTCTGTTCTGCGCCTACCCTGGTCCCATGTCTCCGTCATGTCTGCAATGTCATAGTGTCTTCTCGTGTGTCTGTGTCTGAAAGTTCAGTGTACTTCCTGTTTTATTTTGTTAGTATTGGCTCTGTGTGCATAATGTTCTGTTTGTTCTCCCCGGTCTCGTCTGTGTAATCAGTGTCAACCGTGTCTTCCAGCTTTTTCCTCTTGGTCCTGTTCAACTCTCGCATTTAGTGTCTGCGTCTACCCCTGCTCGTTGTCGCGTAGAGTTCAGAGACCATCTCTCTCCCTCTCTCTTTCTCTCTGACAGATTAATCCAGGCTTCTCTTCCAGTTGATTTAAAATTATGATCGATTTGTTTAATCGCTTTCATGAGACGAATGTGCTGGTTGTTGGATGTTGTTCCAAAGTCAAAGATTAAAGCTAAAGATACTTTGGCTCTCTTCCACAGTGGCTTTGTCCTGTCTTCCTCCCCTTAGCTTCAACTGGCTGTGGCAGATGGCCGCCCCTCCCTGGGCCAGGCTGTGCTACAGATTTCTTCCTGTTAAAAGGGTTTTTTTTCCTTCCCACTGTCACCAAAGCACTTGCTTATAGGAGGTCATCTGATTTGGGTGTTTTTCTCTCTGTCTTCTCAGTATTATTGTAGGGTCTTTACCTCTCAATATAAAGCAACTTGAAGCAACTATTGTGATTTGGTGCTATATAAGTAAAATTCAATTGAACTCAATTTTCCAAATTATTGCTTAGCTTTGGAATGACCTTCTTGTTTTATTGTCGTACTTTTATTACTTTTAAATGGCATGTTTGATACAGGGAGTGCAGAATTATTAGGCAAGTTGTATTTTTGAGGAATAATTTTATTATTGAACAACAACCATGTTCTCATTGAACCCAAAAAACTCATTAATATCAAAGCTGAATGTTTTTGGAAGTAGCTTTCAGTTTGTTTTTAGTTTTAGCTATTTTAGGGGGATATCTGTGTGTGCAGGTGACTATTACTGTGCATAATTATTAGGCAACTTAACAAAAAACAAATATATACCCATTTCAATTATTTATTTTTACCAGTGAAACCAATATAACATCTCCACATTCACAAATATACATTTCTGACATTCAAAAACAAAACAACAAATCAGCGACCAATATAGCCACCTTTCTTTGCAAGGACACTCAAAAGCCTGCCATCCATGGATTCTGTCAGTGTTTTGATCTGTTCACCATCAACATTGCGTGCAGCAGCAACCACAGCCTCCCAGACACTGTTCAGAGAGGTGTACTGTTTTCCCTCCTTGTAAATCTCACATTTGATGATGGACCACAGGTTCTCAATGGGGTTCAGATCAGGTGAACAAGGAGGCCATGTCATTAGTTTTCCTTCTTTTATACCCTTTCTTGCCAGCCACGCTGTGGAGTACTTGGACGCGTGTGATGGAGCATTGTCCTGCATGAAAATCATGTTTTTCTTGAAGGATGCAGACTTCTTCCTG
>VUQR01022929.1:43365-74499 GCA_015108515.1 Hemichromis elongatus | reverse complement strand
AGTGTGCTGGTCTGCCTAGAACAGTCAAAGTTCTCAAAACGAAGGTAAAAACTGTTAAGACTATCTGCCAGATGTTTGTCAGAGGTAAACCCCTCTAAGGTAATATTACTTTTACCTTTCGTCTGTAGCCCTGCCATTGGCTTGAAAACAGCAAGCACTGTTTCGTCATGTTATCAGTTTCACCTGTGCGTTTTCCTGTTACTCAAAGTCAATGAACGATGATCGATGAATGCCACGTGCCAAAACAGGAAACTGCTTCGCTTTGGTTTTGAGCTTTTCAGTATCCTGAAATCACGGCAGAGTAAGACCTCTTCTCAGCTGACGCGTTAAAAAGGATCTCCTGCTGCAGGTGTCGTGCCAAAGTAGTTACGCCCGTCAAAAACTGTTTCCCCATCTACGAGAGCGCGCAATAAAGCGTCAAAGCTGGAAAACAGACTCGATTCATGAATGCACTTTAATGCTAATTTCATGACATTGTAATGTGCCGTGCGGAAGACTGTTTATCTTAAACTGTAAATTGAAATAGCCTGCTGGGTAGCGGTGCTATCACAAAGGATTTTATTTGCAATATAAATACGAGTATAACTAATATCTACAGTAAGTTTGGAGCGGATTTCCTGCTCCCAGCAAAAGTTATGGAGGGGTACAGATTTCATCAGGCTGTGCGGTAGCGTCTGCCACAATGTGTGCCACCCCCCGTCTATAATGCACATTAGCGGTGCTATCAAAAAGAGATTATTTGCAATATAAATACGAGTACAAGCAATAACCACAGTAACTTTTAAGACATTTATTTTTATTTTACACTTCTTAATTTAAAATCTGCCTCTATATATGTAGTATGTAGTTATGTGTGTCCTCAAAAGTGTGTTTGCCCTTAGCAAACTTGCTGTGGATTTCTTTGTGTTAGACTCATTGATTTAACATACTCTCTCTCTCTCACACACACACACACACACACACACACACTAGTGTGTGCCCTTAGAGCGAACTTGCTGTGGGCTTTGATTTTCAACTATGTACAAGCGAAACAAATAAACACTTCTTCTGGTGCTGGGTTTTTAACACAGAGCTGGTGGAACCACCGCAAACACATGCCTGGCAGTAGTGAGAGTACATGGCGCCATCTACAGTTTGCACCAAGTAAACAACTTGAGCACAAACTAGAAAACACGGACGACGCGACGGCTCTGCAAAAATGAAGCCAAAACGTCTCTATCGCCCCCTGGTGTCTGCCTGCAGTATAGGTCATAAACCCCTCCTCCATGTTAGCGGACGGGACTGAGGTCAGACTAAAATAAAAACATTCTCCTCAGATAATTTTTTCCAAAGATGCTTTCTTACATTATCAGTAGTTCTCGTGACGCTGATTTGTGTTCAAGGGGTCTGTTTTCTCAAAGGTTTCCTCCCTCACCCCAGGCCTCCCTGAGCCTGGTTCTGCTCGAGGTTTTCCTGTTAAAATGGACTTTTTCCTTCCCACTGTCGCTAAAGCGCTTGCTCATAAGGAGTCATATGATTGTTGGGGTTTTCTGTGTATTATTGCAGGGTGTTTCCTTTACTTTATAAAGCTCCTTGAGGCAAATGTTGTTGTAATTTGGTGCTATATAAATAAAATTCAATTGAATGGACTTCAGAGACCTGCTTTAAAAAAAATCCCCCTTTCTCCCTTAAACATTTCAAATTCAACATTCTGTCATAAGCCATCAGTTTGCTTTAGTGCATATAATTATTATATCATATCATTAGATTTATTAGATTGATTTGTGCTACATTATACTGCTGATCTATGCTGATTTATAAAGAGAATACTATTTGCAGAATCATGGCCTTACTGATTGTGAAAAGAACAGAACATACTGCCCAAAAGATCTATCTCATACAGAGGAGACACACAGGGAGCCGAGGTCATAACTTAGGCTCACTGAGGGAGAAAGAATGTGAAGGTTTAGGCTTTCATGACTAGGTGGGGGCCACTAGAGGCTATAAACGTTTGTGTAACGCACTACCATTTTGAGACTTGCTGTGACCCTCTTCAGCATCTCTCCCCATCCGGATGGTTAAATGCTCAGAAGCGTTATATGGTATGAAATGGATTGTATGGAATAAAATGATTGTTGATTGAGCATAATACACCGAGTGTTGTCCTTCCTTGAGCCCAAAGATCAAAAGAACTGGTAGATTTCAACAAATCTTATATTTCCTTAGAAGAAGAATGCCTTTTCATTTTAAAGTTATAGGTAACAATAGCTCCCAGATAAATGCCAAAGCTATAAAATTACAGTTACTTGTGTAACTGTAATTATTTGGTAAAATACTCCACTTTAAATGAACTTCTTCACTGTGGTGTTTTGGAACCCCGGTCCTAAATGTAAATCATAAAGGTTTTTTGATGTATTTTAGGTCATAATATCCTTTTTGTGGATGTGGCAGCATGGTGGTGTTTTGTGGGAGGAGAGAGGGAGCAGGTGAGGAACATTTGTCACATATTGTCCAATCAGCTTCCCCCGTTCATGCAGAAGCACCATGGGACCAGACAGAGAGGAGCTTGCAATGACAAGGAGAGCAGGTGGCAGCTGAAAAAACACACTGAACACACACGGTGCACAACGAGGACTATGCACTGCAGGAAAAAATAAAGAGCAGAGCAAGCGCTGTCCGCTGTGCTGGCTGCTGGGAACCCACAGTGGTTCTTACTTGCTGTAATATGAATATGCAGTCTCTTTTGCTATCTTTTTTTTTTTTTTTAATGGAACAGCAAAGTGACTCGAGTCAAACGCTCTATCAGAGTTGCTCATACGCTCGGCGCTGACCCTGAGTCCACAGTCAGAGGCCATAAAAAGATTATTAGTAACCAGCAGTGGTGCTGTTCCTGTGCTGTGATGAACTCTAAACCCTGACTCAAGCGCGTGAAGCCTGTTGGGATAATATGATGCTGTGAGGCCTATATGATATGACGGGACGTGATTATTCAGGACTTTGTATAGTAGAACAATTTCATTTCAATTCTAGGTTTAACAGGGATTCAATAAGTAGAAGCCAATATGGAAAATGTGATATTTCTTCCTGGTCTCTACTAGAACTCATGCTGTGGTATTTTAGATCATCTGAAGGCTTGAGTTGTCCCACACAAACAAACTATCCCAAACATTTACTGCAGCTCGGTTGAAATTAAATGTATTATTGGTAGAAGCGCTGTAGAGAATAACACTACAAGGCCCTTGGATATCTACATATAGGATATTCAGTAGACCCACATGTGAATGTGCCCCGCACCCCAGGCAGTGCTTTCTGACTGCTAAGAGATCCTGGTGCCTTTACTGAGATCCATAACCTAATAAAAGGGCAGAGAGCGTATAACAGGAACAAGGACTAAATCTAGACAAATCAACATAACACACACACACACACACACACACACACACACACACACGGGTTAAGAGAAGATAAAGATTATAAGAGAAAGACTGAAGGAGTGGCGAGTCAGCGTCTCCCAGGTTCAAAGGTGTAAAGTGTTTTTGTTCATGTTGATTAAATGAACTTCAGTGCTTTCAGCCATAAATGAAAAAACCCAGATAACTTAAAAGTAATTATTTTTACTCTTTTGAAACGATTCAAAGTAATTGTGTTTACATACATTGCATATACTGTTGTTCACCACACATCCTGCAACAGAGGAAATGTAGACAAACTCATATTTAAGAACACTTTTTGGGTTTAAGGCAAATATACAACGAAACTGCGAATACATGGAACCTAAGACAAAGAAGGACGGAAGCAGCAAAGGAAGCCAGCGGCTGGATTGGATGGCAAAATAACAGCAAGTAAATACTGTTGAGCTTTGGTGTGTAAACGTCAGGCAGATTGTCTCAAAGACTTTGGTCTAAAGTAATTTACCAGGTAAAAATAAATCATACAGTTTAGAACAAAGCATCTCTTTGGTTGACACATATCATTTCTAGAGGATCACATGAGCGAATAGCTAAATAAAAGGAGTTAAAGAGCGAATAGAGTGCAATGAACACATACAACAAAGCATTCATAATTATATATGGCAATGAGAAATTACTCGAGGCTCTCACAGATGAATAGCACTATAATGGCGCTCCAGTATGAAGAGTCATGCAAATCATAAGGACGAGCCATGTGATTTATGCATAGTCATGGAAACGCTGAAAAGTTTCAGCCACTTTGTGCATTTTAAAAAAAAAAGTAAAATATGGCAACATGTTTGTCATGAAAGAGCAAAGTTAAGACGCGTTCACTGCTATCATCTGCAGAGGAAAAACCACTGATCCCTTTCCCTGCTGAGTTTTCCAAATATGCAGCACAGTCAGCGATGGGCGACACCAGACGGTTCACTGGCACTCACACGGGGGGCTTTGGGGAGGCGAACGAGGGCGAGCAAGCGCACTTTCAGACATTTTCATTTGTGCACAGTTTGGTCTTCATTCAGTTCATTTAAGGCTTTTAACAACATGAAAGTCTCCATAAGTGAAAAATAAATAAAACACAAAACAAATACCTTTCTGCTGAATGTCATTGAACTGGACAGTTAATAATCAACAAGACTGATGGTCACACAGTCAATCATTGGTTAGACTCACGTCCGCAGTCCAAGCGGAGTCTGAGTCTCTGAAATGATTCAGTATAGAAGGTAAATGTGTCACAGCATTATCATACAGAGGTGAAGGGCAATGCACTACGCTCTGTGGGTTTGGGGCCATTTAGGAGATCATCTGGCCTGAACCAGGTCAACTGCTGACGAATGCTGCACAATTAAAGTATGAACTCAAAGTGTGAGAGAGACTAACAAAGGAAAATGAGCCAAAACGGTCCCCAGCAGGGTTTGAGTTAACAAAGGGACGAGGCTTCGATTAAAAGGTTACATCTTCGAGTTTCTTCAAATGTGCCCATTTAGCATAAAACAAAACCCGCTCATGCCCCAAACTGGCTGGTGACCTAGAGTTCAGTTCAGTCTTTGAAAGGACAAGTAACCAACTAACTGATGCACTACATCAGAAAGACACGGCCAATGTCAGCGCACAACGTCATCTTATGTGCTGATAGGCTAAAAGCAGTCAACGAATATCAGTCGACAGTTTTACACATATGACTTAGTGCTAAATGAACTTTCACAGTCCTATCTTTCTCCTTCAGACTAACAGTTCCCGCTTGTTTCCAGTCTCTGTGCTTTTTTAGGCTCACCAGGTGCCACATATTTATTTCCTATAACTATTTCTTTAAATATAACATCTAAAACACTGAGGCAGTTTGATTTAAAGCAGCCTCTGTGAATGAATCAGTCACAGTACCAGATTAACTCATGACACAGTTGCAGGGGGCTCTATAGAACCCGCCCTCTCTATGCTTGCATGGTTGTGTGATGTCATCATTAATAATTCAATAGTGGTAATTTTGGAGACACATTGCAACATAAGTTCTGGGATGCTCCACAGCATCCAGAGTGGATAACACTCTTAACCCCTTAAAGCCTCAAATATAAAAAAAATTGCCAGAAAATTGAACCATCTGACAAATTTGTTTAAAAATGTATTCCATTTTAATGACCAGATATTTGCTACCTGTGGTATTTAAAGAATGTATTGTGCAGATTATTTTGAATTTTTCAGGGGAACGCATTTTGGGCTCAGCGTGGCGAACTTGGAGCTTTCGATTCCGAGCTGTGCTTGGTGAGCTGAACGGCCTTCGAACGATCAAATTTCCTGGATCCAACCTCGGGAGGGAAGCTAGGTCATTGTGCTTCCCGAAGCTGCATCCTCACAGCTCAGACTCCAGAGGCAGAAAGAAAAGCCTAGACTTTTCAGAGCACTTCTCTGAGGCGACAGTTACTGTGTGTCTTTTAAAACACCAATCACTGATTAGCGATGCACTGACTGCCAAAGGGACCGATACCAGTGCAAACAACAACGCTAATACAGATGCTGGTACTGGTGTGTTAAAGACCAGGCTGGCAGCCTGCAGGTACCAGTACTTCTTTTAGGTTTTGTTGTTATCGCGTTCCCAGTTTGGACCAGGAAAACTAATACGGCGGTTTTTTTAACTTTTTTTCAGCTCTTGTTCACTTTTAGGCAGGGCATCAGTACATCCCAAGTTATCTGCAGAAATGCTGGTATCATTCAGTGCAGCCCTGGAACAGATTACTTGACTGCTACCTAATGAAATGTGTCGCACTTTAAAAAGGAGAAGTGACTCCTGTGTGACGGCACAAAGCAGACAGGGTTACATAGAAATCTTTGGCAGACTGCTTCACTCTGAACTGATACCGAAATTTAAACGACACAAATTGTTTCCTATGTTTTTCTGTATGCTGTAGTACACATCATGTCTTGTAATATATCTTAATATTAATCATGCCTAATTATTCTGGTGACAAAATTTCAGACTAATGCATAGTTCTTCAGGATCACATTTACACTCAACTTCAACATATGACTGTGATATGTTTCAACACTTTGGCATTTTTTTCCTACTTAAAACAGTCTTTAGTTAAACACAGATATGCATACAGTATCTTAATACTATCAACGAGCAGCAGCCTCAGTCCGACCCCCTGCGCCTCTCTGTCGGTCTCTCTTTGGGGTATTTAGAGGACAGACTCTCCGGATTTTTGTTGCACAACTTCTTGAGCCTTGTCATGAGTCATCATCTTCTGGGTAGCTTCCTGCTCCTCTTTCACAGTCCCCTTTTTCTCTCTTCTCTTGTGCTTGGCTTCCACCCAGGGTATCAGACACAGCAAGGCCCCGCCGATGATCGGGGGGACTCCTGCCAGGTAGAAGGCCACGTCATAATATCCCATTTTGTCCCTCAGATAACCTGTCAGCAGATAAAAGGCAAAGAAAAAAGAAAATCCCGGAAAAATTGTCAAAAACACAACTAAAGGTCAACGTTTATGATCGCATCCAAATACAAAGAGAAACACATGCTTCAGAGCTCCTGAACATCACAACAGCTGCTGACCAGGATGTCACTGACTGTTACCACCTGTATGCTTTCTTTACACATGTAAACTCTCCTAATGTGGAGGGCTGTGTTAGCTAGCAGAGCCCTCCAGCTACAAGCGTTTACCGAAAGAAGATCCTTACGCAAGACTTAGGCCAAACGAACACACACACACGCGCACACACACACACACTACACCCACACAGTGTCTCATTCTAATTCAAATGAATTCATTTGTCTTCCAGGAAGCTCACATGAGTGAATGCACATGCTAGTAGTCAACCTTTAGTCAGCCTTTGGTCACTTCCATCCAGCATTGAAAAAGTCTGAAAAAGACTTTTTTAAAAGACTTTTTTAAAAGACTTTTTTAAAAGACTTTTTTACAGATGCTCATGATTGAGATTTCGAGAATCTGAAGGTTAACTGAACACTATGAACTCTTAGCAATGTTCCCGATGGTGGGATGCCTTATCCTCCTTAAGGGGTCAGTGATATTAGGAGATGCTGTTGGGAACGCATCTCCCACCAAAGTGTTTCCAGGGAAAACTGGCCCACAAATCCCACTGCCTCTGTTTGCTTGTCTGATAATGCATCCTGCTGCCCCCTCTTCCCTGTGTAGATAAGTGCACACGGTCGCTCACATGATTCATCACACCAACCCGTCCTCTTGATCCATGATCCCGTTCAGACACTCACATGCCCACCAAGTGTCTCCAGCTTACGTACAGGGCTCGACACAGGCACTCTGACCAGTGCTGCAGCTACAGTCTCATGCACAGTAAGCTGTGATGCACTGGGTTCAGACTCCTTATCACAGAAAGACAGCATCAAGGCTTTAACCTGATTGTGCTGCATTAGCTCTTTGTACAAGCCCAGTGGAAATGCATCTCTGATCCTCGTGCACTCACCAGCACACTGGATGTCCTTTTTGTTTGTACATATCACTACATAGTTGGAATTACCCCAACAAGGCTTATATATAAAAGTATCATGTGTGTATGTGCTAGATCTTTGGAGCTAGCTAAGGTCTAGTAAAAAGGCTCCAAAGTCACTAAACTGCCATATTATTAGATCATCAGTTTAGTGTGGGCATGTGTCAAATGTTCAGGGGTTAATTGAGCACGATCCCCCCAGCTTTACCTGCAATAGGGGGTCCCACAGTCATGGGCACAGACATCAGGCCGAGCAGGAAGCCAATGGCCTGGGACACGTCTTTGGCTCCAACCAACTCGAAGGCGATGGGTGCCATGATGCAGATGAAGCAGCCGTCGAACAGTCCCATGAGCAGGCACACTGCGATAAGGCCGCCAAACACATTGCACAGGGGGATCATCATGGACATGATGCCGATGACAAAGAAGGACGCCACCTAGGGGGAGGGATTATTTTGTCATGTTTATGGTTTAGTACACTCTATATATTCAGATTGGGTGCAAAGCCAAAAGAAAACCGTAATTTAGTTTAGTTTGTTTTTTTAATAATATTTAACATTAAATGAGACGGCTCGTCTCGTAACGTTAAATCTTCATCTGCAAATGACCTCTAAGCCTTCAACCGGCTTAAAGGTCTCATTGTGCTAAGATCCTCACATGATCGCTAAAATGCTGTTTCAGAGAGTTTGTAATGGTCAGAACTTCTGCATTCAAACAACGTCAGTCTGCTTACATGACTGCTGAGGCCACACACTCACTTGCAGGAACACTTTGTTGACTCCGCTGATGTAATCTGCCACTGTGCCGAAGATCAGTCGGCCGATGCCGGACGTGATCCCAATGCACATGAGCAGAACTTCTTTCCTGGCCTCTTTTCCAAAACGCTCCTCCACGTGTTTCATCTGTGGACAGTAAATAAGCGATGAACACATTTCTTCAGTTCACTGCAGTCATGCACAGTACAGCACATTTGAAGAATTACAAAGTGCAACCACAGACTGACTGGACAGTGCTCTTTGCTTAGTCCTTGTAGATTTGTGTGTTAACTGTATAAAGATGTTTGCCTGAGATCTGACCTCACTGGACACTTAGTTGGGTACACCTTTCTGGTACTGGGTTGTACCTCCTTTGCCTTAGAACTCTTTTAATCCCTCAAACATTAACCAAGGTGCTGGGAATATTCCTCAGAGATTTTGGTCTATGTTGCCAGTGTCACACAGTTGCTGCAGATTTGTGGGCGTTACATCCATAATGCAAATCTCCAATCCTAAAGGTGCTGCACTGGATGGAGACCACCCCATTGAGACTAAGACAGGAAACAATTTTGGTGACTCTGCCAAACTGTAGCATCGGTTTAGTGTTCTTGGCAGACACCTGGTGTGGTCTTTGTTTTTAGAAGTCTGTCAGCACTGTGTTGCACTCCTGTGGAGGCATACTGCTAAATAAAGAGGGGAAGAATTCACTCAACCGTTTGTAACTTTTACTCCACGTTGTGCAGGTCTGGGGTTTGAAGTGTTTTTCAGGCAACAGTTTGTTGTTATCGTGTCATCAGATCCTTTTATCTAGCCTGTCCATATTTTAGTGCTCGTTTGTATTTCAGCTTCCAGTGAATGCCGTGTTCTAGGTTACACTGTCCAGATGTTGGTTTTCCACATTATTTCCTGTAGCCACGCCCCTCCTACTGCTAAGCATCAATCCGTGTGGACCTAGAAGAGAAAGAGAGGCCTGCTGTGTTTCTACCTCCAGGCAGTGTGCAGCAGTCCTACAAAGGGCCTGGCTGTCTGCCCATGTATAGGCCCATCATCATCACCCCCTACACATACATCTGGAAGACCTCTGGGAGACTTACATTCTTCACCAATGTACAACAACACGCTCTGTCTTTAGGAGGGAGGTCTTGCGTCCGAGAAGCGATGCTACACACATCTTTGTTTGTTTGAACACGAGTCAGGAGATTACCTTATGATACACACACTCAGTTGAGGCTGACCAGGGGGAGGATCGTTTCAAAGGGACATTAGATGTATGTTCAACTGTGCCACATAGAATTCTGCCTGAAAGGTTCACGAGACAAACGTGCTGCTCCCTCGATCACATGATCACATTATGAGACTGAAATTTACTGCGTCAGCCTAGCCTTCTGGAGGTGACTGATGTTCCTCATTTGTCGTGCTGTAGGGGATTCCCTGTGGAGACGATGGTTCAGTCGGGAAATGCAGACCAAGAGCGTCATGTAGCAAATATGTAAGATAATATGGAAGTGTTTGAGTTACAACCTAATACCACAGCTGGTAAACAATCCTGGATTTTTTTTTAGACATCCCCACATTATCAGGTTAGGTTACATTTACAAAACGTCCTGCTCCAACCGATATATCAATGGAAAGAAAAACAAAGTGCTCCATCTCATAAATTCTCAGCCAGCAAATCCAGATTTTTGACAAACGCAGGCATAGCTGAGGACATTACATTAAGCATAACAACTATAGAGTCATCACTGAAGTTCTCAGTAACACCTGAGCTGCTACTTATATGATGGCTTCAGACGTCTACTGTAACAAAGAAAACTACAGTTGGTGGATTTGGCAACATTACAAACTAAAGCACCTTAACACAAAACACGTCTCAGTATTAGGGAGAGTTTTCCCCGTCAGAGCCCCCCTGTGACCAGCCCAGATGTGTAATGATCATTAAACATCCAGCCCACACACCGCAACCCTGCAGGTGCTCCTCATTAAAAGCAACAAAACGAGCTTATTTGTAGAGTCGAGACAGTTTTCTGAAGCAAAGTCCTGCTCTGAACGGTGCTTCATGCTATTCCATGATTCGGTTATGTTGATTCAGCAAAGGGAGGACGTGGATTATCTGTCTTCAGGATAAGATCAAGCTTTCTAACGTTCTGGCCTTCAGTTAGTAATTGCATAATTTTCACAAATTCCTTTTTCCACTTTGAACTTGGCCATGCACTAGCAGACCTTTTATCAAGACAGTTACAGAGCAAACAGAAAAGCAGCGTCTTTTTTCTGTAATCAGCAATACATTGAAAACTGGACTTTACTCTTTAAGTAAAGAGGTAAACATGATGAAAAACAGACGTGATGCGAGGGCGAGGCTATTTCAAAAGGCTGCGCTCAGCACTTTGCTCAAGGAAACAGACACTATAAAAGCTGTTTGGAGGATCTGACAGGACTCTGAACGATATGCTGCCGGACGCACGTTTTTCTGCTTTTCCATGCCGTGCCACGGGACTGGGGCTTTAGGTGCAGCTAGGGGGGAAGGACGGCTGCTGGCGCTCAGGCTTCAAGTGTTATCCCAGTCTGTGTAGCAGACATGAGAAGTGTTGGGAAAACACCGGCGTTGATCCACAGGACACTCTGATCTCCCTCCAATAACAAAGTCCCCGTCTCCAAACAAACAGTCACCTCTGCTTCTGCAGAGACGGATTTTCTTAAATCGTGTTTTGTTTTTTTATATTTCTGCCGTTGAGAGTCAGGGCTCGCTGCCAGCGCTGCGGTCAGACTGTATCGTACTTGTGTTGTTGAAAGCACTGAATAGTTACATTTCAAAATGACTCAGTAGTTCTATTGTATTCAAAAAGGTGAACCAAATATGTAGTAATATATAATATGTCAAAGTAGCCCAAAACTGACTAGAAGTGGTTGGGCAAGCATGTCGAAATCACACACAGAGGCACAAATTCGTCAGCAAACGGTGCTTCTTAAGCTATCATCTAAATGCACCTTGTTAAGCACAATTTGGCCTTGTGTTTATTTTAATTGCAGGCAGTGCGCGTCACTATGTTTTAAAAACAGTAAAATGCACGGAGACCCAGGTTTGGGGCTGAATGGGTCCAGGGACACGAAGAGAGCCCATAAAATAAAGGCAACATTTAGCAGAGTTTACAGTGAGACAGCAGTTACATCTAAATAAAGGCAACTTGACTTCTTTTTAGAATCATGAAGATGTTTCACGTCTCATCTGAGAGGCTTCTTTAGTTCTACGGAGGATGAAGAGTCAGAGCAGGTTTTTATCTCACAGTGGGCTCCTGGTGGGTTCTAGATCAAGTCAGAAGTCAGAATTCCAACAAACATCCATCAACTAGGATTCGCTACTCAGAAAAATGAGAGTTAACGGTCCAAGATGGTGACAGAGAATGTAAACAGTAGTAAAACTGACATCTTTTGTGCTCAATAAGCTGTCGCAGAGCACCGACCTTCCTACTGGAATCATTTAAGTCATCAAGGGTCTCATGAGCTGTTTGTGTGACGCTCTGCCATCATGTGAATTATTACAGCCACATGTTAGAATGACCGATAGGTCAATGATGACTATTCCTCTTCTCTCAAACCATCAAACCATCCAGCAGCTCTGTCTGATAGGTGCAGATGTTCTTGTCCTGAAGAGCTGGCTCTCCTATCCTGTGCCATGCATCTGCAGACTCACTGTTCAGTGTTTGGTTTCTCCTCACTGCATTGCATGTCTAGCTTGCGTTTGGATGTTTTTTCCTTGGGATGAGTCCGCTTCTGTCTGATAGTGATAGTAAAGTGCACACTTGGAGAAAATCCTTCCTCTGGAAACGGTCTCAAATGATGTGCACCAGCACTGAATGTCTAAATGATCCTGCCATGGTTTCAACTTCTCTTCCTCTCCCCTCTCACAGGTCTGTTATTCGCATTGCTAGTATGAGTTTTAGTGACTGTGCTGTTGAAGCTAGCTAACCTCTCACCCGTATTCCTTGCTAACCGTTCCAATAATGAGATCCAGAACCCGGGAGTAGGACAGTTGCAAAATCCCACTGTGGAATCTTGGAATTGACATGCTGCCGTTTGTCAAATGGGTCGTTGCCAACCCGTTGTTTGGAGGGGAGTGAACGGCACATACACAAACAGTATGCGTGAATGTCAGCGTAATTAAATATTATTTGATTACACAGCAGATGAAAGAACTGATAAGTACTTACCAGATGAACATAAGGCACAAAGTAGCCATAGAGGGCAGCGGGAATGCCGAAGGCCCAGATCTGATATCCTGACGACTTCCAGATATTGACGTTGAAAATCCGTTTTAGGTGTGAGCTGCCTGTCTGGGAGTCTTTGGGTTTGACCGGCAGCAGGGGCTTGTAAGTGAAGCCAGCCAGCATCAGCACAAACATGAGGATGCAGAGGACACGCAGGGTGTGGTACAGGCCCACGTTACCCAGCAAATCTGACAGCAAAATGGGCATAGCGACGGTGAAGACGCTGCTGCCGGCTGTTACAATGCCGTTTACCAGGCCGAGGCGCTTCTTGAAGTAATGGCCGAGGATGACCAGGCTCGGCTGGTAGGCGAAAGAGCAGCCGCAGGAAAACACAATGCCGTATGTGACGTACATGGGGCCCAGGGACCTAGGAGCAAATAAGTAACATCAGTGTACCGTCCATTCATTCAGAGCTGCCAATTCATGCACAAGACAAGAGCCAAAGCTTTCCATCAGCTCTTAGTGGCAGTAGATATAAAATAAGATGTCAAACATCTTTAACGCTCCAAAAAACCTTTGTTTCAATGAGTTTATCCCATCCAATTCAGAGTGAGTCTTTACACTCCTAACTTGTTTTCACATAAAGTTCATTTGCCTGCATGACAACAAAATTTGTTTTAACACATTACGACACATAATCTAACATATTGGTTTACATTATTAGTGACTCATAACTTATAAAGAGTCATTTGACTATTTGATGAATACTGACAGACAGCAGTAAACACATGCTGCTGCCATCGAAGTCAGAATGACCTAAAGCCTTTTCCTGTAAATGCTACAGTGAAACATTGTACATGTGTTTTATGTTCCACTGTAAAAAAAATGTTTTATGGGTTTATGAGCTGTGCCAATCGCTGCATTCTGTTTTTATTTACATTTTGTACAGCGCACCAGCGTTTTTAAAAATGGTTTTGCACACAGTGAGTTTCAAAGTTCTGTTTGTAGTCACATAGTACGTTTGCTTCCTGAGAGCTCAGCTTCCTGAGCACAGTTTCTCTCATTTGAGCAGCTCTATTTCAGCAGTTTTATTGCTTACGTTGCACTTCTGAGTTGCACTTGAACCAGATATGCCTGTGTGAGCGTTTTCCTCACGTGTCAGCCACGTGGGGTAGCTCAGGAGGTAGAGCAGGTCAGCTACTAACTGGAAGGTTGATGGTTTGATCTCCAGTCTGCATGCCAATTATCCTTGGGCAAGATACTAACCCCATGTTGCTCTTCGATGCATCCAACGGAGTGGGACTTAACAGCACTTAACAGCTTAGAAAAGTGTGATTGGGTGAATGAGCGAGTTGTATAAGAACCAGTCCATTTACCAATGAGATTCTAGGACGTCATAATTTATATATAAAAAGTTTTGTTTTGGGAGATCAAACTGACTCATCAAATTGAACATACAGAATGATCATTTTTATTTTTATCACTCACTGAACCAACAGGACTCTGGGACATCCCCTTGCAAATTCAGCCAAGTGAACACTGAGTCACTGAGTCAGACCTCTTCACTATGTTTGTGATATCGGTATTTGATATTTAGGATAACAATGTCATGCGCTGTGTCACTGCCCCAAATATAATCTTTATCAGTGGAAAACACCGTGTATGGATATTTTATTTCCTTACGTGACAAAGGAGCTGGCCAGCAGGCCGACCAGGCCCACAGCAGCGCCGCCCACTGCAATGATTCTGCAGCCGAGCATGTCGGTGAATATGCTGACGATGGGAGAGCAGAAGAAGATCATGCCCATGGAGAGGGAGCCCACCCATGCTGCAGGAGACACAGGGAAGACAGCATGAATGTCACTCATAGTTAAAAACAAAAAAACCACCACATTGCATAACTGTCTCCAGGAAAATACTTTACACTACTGACACTAACTGCAAACAAAGGCTCATGTTGCAATAACAGAACAGTGTTGTTTCTGTATCAATGCACACGTTTACTCATAGATACACACACTGTACAGCGAGCCTACTAGGCAACCAGTCATCACACGCCTTACTAATGTCATCAGTTCCCTTTTTTACATCGTGGCCACTCTACTCCTACACATACGTCTTACCCTACCACACATAAGGACTGGAGTGAATGAAGCTCTTCTGTTAGAATGTTTGTCTTCTGTGGGGAACATGGGGACATGTTTCTGTAGAAATGACTGCTGGGAATACTTTCTCTTATGATATCACACATCCAATAGCAGATAACAACAGAGACTGAATGCCTCCAGGTGCACAACAGATCAGCACATGTGACACGAGCCATATAAAAAGTTGTTGACTGTGAAGCTTGGTCAGGTGAAACCTGTGGGAAAAGATCACCTGGAGCTGGAATGCTTTTGTTGTCGGTGTTTTACACGACTAACAGGAAACCCTTGTGTCAAGTTTCAGGGTTGTTGCTGGGATTTTGTTCTCCTCATCTCACCCCACGCTGGCAGAGTATTAGTCACTCTCAGGTTTCCAAATAAGACAGATGCAATGAAGTTCCCAAGAAAAACACCGGGATGGTTGTGATTTTAGGATTAGTCTCGACAACACTGTCACCAGTTTCACCCCGTTTAAAGTCCCACTTGAGGAGACGTGTTTATTTCAATGTGCCAAGAGTTTACAGCTGAGAGGCTTTTAATGCTCACGGTTGTTTATTACCCAGTGCTCCTTGTGAAAAGCATCAACAGTTATTTTTAAATTCATTGATTTCTCGTCACGGTCACTTTCTCCCAGTTTTTACACGACAGTATTCACCGTGATAGTTTAGACATCATGTTAGGATTAATATCATAAACACTAAATACAAAGTACTTATGTTGTTAGGCTCTTTATCAGTTTTACAGCCATTTAGCCCGATAATAACCATGGACCAAAAGTCAGAGGAACACACAGCCTTTATGGTTCATCGGGGGGGAGCATGAACATCTGCACCAAATTTCATTAGCAATGTCTTCAGTCACTGTTTCGCCATTTGACTAAAAACAAACAATGACGACCTTTGTATATGAGCCAGGCAAAAAGTGAAAGCAAAACGTGTCGACCCGCTCTCAGCTACGCCTCTTTAATTACAGGGAGATTAAAGGTTGTGGTCATGTCGGACTCTGCTGAGGTTGAACATTTTCAGTTCATGGTTTGTTGAGCTTCACATGCTTAAAATACTGAAATAAGAGAGCACATGTAAAACAAACAAAAACAAATGCTGTGTTTTCCACGCGCGAGACATTAAACTCCCAACGTTTCCTCCGAGTTACTCCAGACAACACAGTAAGTCTGAAAATGTTCACTCCTCATATTTGAGCTACATAATGTAATAAATGCCAGTGAACGAGAAGAAGCAAGAATCCTTCAAAGGCTACAGGAAATTGCTGTGGTGCTCTTCTGGCTGTCTTGATTTAAGAGCATTTATGCTTCAGACGAGAGAAATTCTAGATTAAAAATGATGTAAAATCTGGATTCTCTCTGTCCCAGTGACATCCAGCTCTAGCTGCAGGCGCTGCTTTAGACAGCAGCAGACGAGGCAGAGTTTCCCTAAGTCATCCGTCTGCTTTGCTGGAACCCCCCCCCCCCGACTCTGAACCCAGTCACCCCACAACAACACTAACCCTACAGCAGAGGAACCTGCATAACACACCTGTGATCCACAAAAAAGCTATTTTAACTGCAGACTTTTAAACTGAGAATGGCTGTGAATCATTGGGCCACTTCTTCCTGCCTGGTTTTCCCCAACAACACCCTGATGACCCCAAGAACATCTGTAATGACACCGTGCATCATGTGTTGTTTTGAATGCAATCATTAGTTATATAAAAATGGTGGTGGTGGTGGTGGGGGGGCACTCTCCATCATTTGGTTGTTGAACTGAAGAGGACTCTTGGATAAAAGGTGAAACAACAACAAGTCCAGTTGCTTTCTTTCCAAGCTCTTCAGTTTAGCCATTTTCCTTTATTTTCCTTCCTTAATCCAAATCTATTTATGTGTTTCTGTGATCATAATTTCTATGAAACAACGAGTGAGATCAGTGCACCGAACTGCACAAAAATAAATTCAAAGGGTTTGCATTAAAAGCTGGCTGAAGAGTTATCTATTAACCAAAGCATCTAATGGATGGGTCATTTTGCAGTATTTGGGGTAACACAGCACTTTCCCAGGTTGATTAAACAAACAGAACATCTCTATGGCACGTTCTCTGTTGACCGAAGATGCTCAGATGCTACCTTTGTCTAGCTGAAACATAGAGAATGAAGACAGGCTTCATTTAACAGCACAGACCAGTTACAACTCATCCCAAAGCCCCAGGCTGGTCCACTGTAATGAACACAAACTAAGGAGGAAAAGGTTTTAGTGACTAAAATGCTCTCACTGCCAACAAACCAGAAACAAGACCAGATGTCTCCGTGTATCAACACAGCACCAACGCAAAAGTGTTTGTTACCATGACGTAGTGTTTACTTTACGGGAAGCGTTTTCAACTAAATTCCTACGGCACTAAGTTAAGCTTCACACTCTTAATCACTGAGTGTATAAATATTTTACATACAAGTATAATAATATAATATATAAGTATAATAAATGCTTAGAAAACACAGAAAAATACAGATTAAGCTAAAGATTTTAAAAGGAGGAAGAGGTCAAAGATCTTCCTCATCTAACAGTTTTCCTTTTCAGTCAGAGCTTTAATAATGGTTTATAGAATAATGGTTATTATAGGTTAACTTATATGTCAACTAGGAAAAAAGGCTGCTTTTAAAAGTACTTTTTGGAATTACCGTCTGCTAGAACTATCACCACCAGGGGGCAGCATTTTACCAGACGGGTTTCGTGTAGTTACCCGCCCCTGTAGTAAAAAGGCAAAAGCACAATATGTCTAAGCTCAGGGCATGGATCCTTGGAGATCCCAGTTCATGGTTTGGTAGATAGCTATAGAGCTCTACTTAGATATAGTGATTGTATTTTACCTGAAACACAAGATGATAAAAAGCTAATTGAGCAAATATGTTAGTACTGTCATAAATGTTAGCACTAAAAGCTTTCCTTTTATCAGTCTACAAAATACTTTGTGATGAGGCCGTCATCATTATTTTACTTTTTTCTTCATTCATTTTCCAAGAGCTCTTGTTTTGCTGCTTACATCACTGTTTCTTCTCATTGGTGCTGGTGGCGATAAAGGTACAAACTGGTACACCCAAACCCAAGTTTAACTTTAGAGCTCACGCTTTTTGGAGACAAAATAATAGTAGCTGTTTTTTCAGATTCAGTTGGCATTTTAGTTAATGTTGGAAAATGTTCAAAAAGTAACCACCAGGAATCAAGATTTTATGATAATCTGATACAGTGACCATGGTAGCCATTAGTGTTTCCTTCCTTCCTTCCTTCCTTCCTTCCGTCCTTCCGTCCGTCCGTCCGTCCGTCCGTCCATGAGGTGTTTCCAGGCCAGCCGACAGATATAATTTCTCTAGCAGGTTTTGGGTCTGCCTCGGGGCCTCCTCCAGGTGGGAGGTGCCCGGGACACCTCACCAAGGAGACGTCCAGGAGCCATCCTTGTCAGATGCCTGAACCAACTCAACTGGCTCCTTTTGATGTGGAGGAGCAGCGTCTCTAGTCTCAGCCCCTCCCTGATGGCCTGAACACCGTAAGGATAGTTTTTTCTCTGGATATTTTTCTTAATCCACTTTGAGACTCTCTAGGGGGTGCTCTGTTTTTTGTTCAAATGCAATAACCATCGTCAGTTATGCTAAATAAACCACTGTTAGAATGTTTTCACCATGTTCAACTAGTAACTAGTGTACTTAACTACAAAGCAGCTTACTAGAGTACCTTAGTTAGTTATCCTGAGAGCCAACATACAGACCACAAGTTGTTCTGTCCAAACTCCAGGACTAAATGATCAGTTGGACCTGTCAATAACTGTGTGGTCTAACATTCACACAGCCACTTCAATCTGATAAGCTATTAGCTGGCAAGGAGCTCCCAGCCTTTCATGTACCGTGGTTTCATCCAGGCTTCTTGATCTCCCAGACAGAAGAAACGGAGCAGCAGCCTCACAGCCAGCTCACAATCAGACATTTGGACTCACTGACCGGAGCTCAGGAAGTAAACCCTACTGCACTGAACGCACACTTGGCTCCCACAAGCAGAGCACATTCTTCTCTGACGACAGTATTGAGAGCAGGGGGAAGAAAAAGGAAAAGGGAAGTTAAGAAATGCCAACTCAGAGCAGTGACTATGTTTTAGTGAGCCAGGTACTTCCAAGCTTAACGATTCACATCCTCCCAGCTTTGCTTCCTAATGATAATCTAAAACAAGTCTACATCTCAAAGAAAAGAAAAGTCTGTGTAGGCTCTCAGTCTCCAGGTCATAGTAATCTAAGGAGCATTCTTCTCTGACGACTTCTATAAGTTTCTTGAAATTTAAAGAAATACAGTTGCTTTTCTTTTCAAGCTCCTTAAAAAGAAAAGAAAAAAACAACAACATGCAAATTGAGCTGGGAAGAACAAATAGCAGGTACACAAGCTGTGGCCTGTGTCAGCTTAAACAGGTCTGACATAGTCTTCTCCAAAGGCTATTTTTGAGGCATCCAACATCCTTACACATAAACATCCACAGAAGTTGCGTTTGCATCTCGAGGCCCCAATGGTGGATTCAAGCCTAGGACCTTCTAGCCACCTCCCCACCGTACTGCCCCTTTAAATAGCTTTCCATGGTCATCTTAAATGATTTTGAATACTTCTTTTTTGACTTTTGGATCTCTCTGACATCATCAAAAGGGGATATCCTTAAATGATTCAGGGGCATCCAATCAGAACCTATAACAACTTGTTTGAGACAGTGGACAAACTCAGGGTTGTAGATCATGCAGGACTTCTCTAGTAGAGGTTTCAAAATAAAACATGGTCTACTTTTAAAACCAAAGAGGTGCTGAAGTTAGTTTTGGTGTTTATTTTGTTGCCAGGACACCATTTCTCACTTCTCTGATTATTTGGTCTGGAGTAGGCATTTTATTTCAATTAAAAGGAAGCAATACAAATCTTTTTTAAGAGGAACTCTAATCGACGTGTCTAAATTCTGTGGCGTTACTCTGTGAAACTTTATTTCTTTTTAAAGTGGAGTTATTACAATGGAGGACACCATCTAGTGCACCCATGATTTTAATCCCTGCTACATCTGTCAGATCTGATAACGTCTCGATGTCTTTCACAACAACAGGTTGCATCAGAATCAGAAGAGCTTCACTGAACCCCACAGATGTGTAACAGTTGCTCAAGACTGTGTTATTTTTTCAATTCATTAAAAAGGACAGTATACAAGTAGTATAAATGAGTAGAGATGAGGGGGATTCGCTACAACTCCTGCTGACTTAAAGGGGTCCTACTGTGTAATACTGTTACAGTAGGACTTTTGAGCTGGTGCTGTTGAGTCACAAAGACCCCAGTCATAACCCTAATCAGGGCCTCTTAGCGCTGCAGTTACACATCTCGGTCTGCAACAAGTATATAGCAAATTCCAGTTTACAGCAGCTGGAAGCCATTTGTATTGGGCTGTTCCACTGGAAACTGTGGACAGGGGGGAAGCGTTTTTTGTGTGCTTGCAACCCACTCAAATCATTTGTGTGTTTTCTGGCCTCTCACACTGCAGGAAGTGAAATGTCTGTCGAAACGTCAACGGAATAAGTTGGGGAGCCGCCGCAGAGCGATTTATGGCCGTGCATAAAAAAGCACATTGTACGCATGCTTGGAATGACTTGGCTCTGCAGCAGATACTAGAAGGCCATATGAAAAATGTTAAATGGGAGTTGTGTTTCTTGTTAGAGGGAAGCAGAAGGGGTGGTGTGCCAGAACAAGCTGGTGATTGGGGGAGCTTTTTGTCCACCCCCTTTTTTAAGCTCACTGTATAGTGTTGCAAACAACAGCTTGGAGACGTGCACTCCTCCATGAGTCTCCTCATCTCCAGCACCTTGTCTCACAGAAAGGCTAGCACCGCTCCTCTCTGTACCGTCAAATACACCCATCGTGTTTTGGTTAATAACACTTTATGTATCTTGTGGTAAATCGGAGGATTTATTGTACTTAAATGTGTTTGTTTGGAATTTAAATAAAATATTTAATACTTATTAGAATTGTTCCATATAAAATTATTTAGTAATATATATTGAGCATCATCAGGTCGATCCTAAATTGGCCCAGGAGGTTTCTTTTCATTGGCCTTGAGACCATGACAGGAGCAACCATCACCTATGTGAAGCTAGTTTGGTTTTCTGTTTGTTTACTAAACAGTCCCCCAAAAACCAAGCTAGCTAAACGTGTGTGTTTCTGCTTTAGCCTACAGATACTGCGATATATCACAGACACCGCCCTGCAATGCTTCAAGCGTCACCAAATCACTGCGTCTCAGTTGATGTTGGGCGTCTATCATGGTGTTATTGAATCATTTTTCACAATTTCAAGACCAACAACAGAATTTTACAGTGCAATGAAGATTTCCAAATGACAAATAAAAACAGTGAAACACCGAAATCACCAGCAAAGCCTACTTTGCCTTTAACAATATGAGGTTTTTGGTTGTAACTAACAACACTGTATATTCACTAGAAAATGTAGTATTATTAAGAAACAAACACAAAGTAAGCACAAAATATAGATACTTTAAGTCAGTCCCAAGTTAAAATATTCATTGATGCCACATAAATACAATTAGATTAAGTTTAAATAAATAAATACAAATTAGATGTGCGTGCATAATAAAACCCACATGGATCCGTACCATCTGTAATGATAAAAGAGCCAACAGAAAAATAAAAGTCTCCCCCTAAGAACTCTGAGCACTGTGATATTATGGACATGATGTGTTGTATGGTTGCCATGGCTGCTTGGAGACACACGGACACCAGACCGATCATGTACCTGTGAATCTTGTTATAGTGGCCGTGTGGTTTTTCCACGGTGATGCCTGTGATGCTCAGCGCTCCCAATTAGTTCCGAGCGGTCTTTGTGCAAAGTTAATTTTATCCGCGGTCGATGAAATGAGCGGATGCAGGAGACGGTAAACAAATCAGAGAGTGCCCCATGCCATGCTCAGGCTGGAGGGCTACCGCGAGCTTCACTGGCTTTTTAGTTAGGATAGTACTACAGGAGCATGAAACTATCCCTACTCTGTTCTTCCTTTAAAAAACAGGAAGGTACCACTTGTAATTCTGTGAAGTTTGATTTTGTTTCTATTACTCATTCCCTCTTATTTCCTCTTTTGTGCTGTAAAAATAACACATTTTCATACTTGTGGGACCATAAAGAGCGACTGTTTCAAGTCCTAATCTTGGTGACGTGACACAGTCAGTCTGACACTGCCCAAGAGTTCACGTCCAGCCCCTCAGACCACAGCCTGAGGGGCCGGTCTCCTGCGTGTCATGTGCAGGGGGCCAAACAATTTGTCCTGGTGCCACTGAAGTGGGCTCTGCCTCCGGCATGTTTATCTTCTCGAGACTTTATCTCTGGACAACCTTCACCTACTCAAACCCAAGCTTACACACGCCTGAAATCAAACGGCCAGTCAAACATTAACCCGTCCATGATTCAAACTGTCAAGGTTTAGTGGAGCCATTCCACCCAAGTCGTTTTGTTTTGTTTTCATCCCATGAAGATCAATCAATTAAATGTTTTAGGTATGCAAGTAAACATAGTCGGGCATGTTACATTCAAATGAACACAGAGACACTCTAATATGACTCTGAATGTTTCACTGAATCGTTTAAATTCAGGACTGAATTTTAAGATTAATTTCTGACTGAAATCAGTGTGGGGACACACACCCTGTATCAGAGCCTTGGCACGCAGAAGTCGTCAGGTAGCAGATTTACAGACAACAGTCTCATCAAACTCTCCTTCAGGAACCGTCTGAGCATGTTTCACTAGAATAATTATTCCATCACAATTCTGTTACCCAAAACCTTTTTGGTATTTGAATTTAAAAAACCAAACATGCTTTTAACTAGTGAAACCTTTCACTTCACAAAACAAACCTTAGCACTAATTTACTGTCAGTGATGTTTTATGCAAACGCAGCAGTACAGTGAGGGACAAGCCTCCACATCAACGCTTTGCCCTCAGTAGCAGGCAGACAGCAGCCATCAGTGAAAAGGCCTAATATAGTCCTTCGTCCCCGTTCTGATCCCGCGTTAGTCGTTCTGCTGCCCTATAACTACGTTAAAATGACAGACCGCCAGTGTGTTTATGATCTCTCATGACGAAAAGCAATAATCCAGCAGAACGGGGGGAAAACAAATTCCTTCGCTCCTGTTAATGTACAGCAGTCACACTTATGGTTAACTGATCTCACACGCTTAAAAAACTCTTCATCTAATGTGGGTGAAAGCACGGACAGTGCTTCACTCTCCCAGGCACTGATACTAAAACAATATTTTGTCCTTCACTGCACCGTCCACGTTTCATATTCACGGACAAACAAAAAAAAAACACACCAATCTCTTTATTTTATTCTTTCATATGCAGCAAAAACAATATACGGCCTAATATGTTCAAATAATGTCTTCTTATTGATGTTTTAATGTCAATTAATTACGTGGGCTTCGATTACATGAGTCATCAAAACAACACAATCAAGCTATCGAAAAACTCTGTTTAGTCCAAAGTTCTTTGGCAGGGCCGACAGTAGATGGCACGAGGCTCGAGAATAACCCCGTCTGCCGCTTTCACAGGGAGGGAACCACAATCTGTAACAGATGTGAAGGTCGCTGACCTGAGGCCAGCATAGAGCCCTGACCTTCCCGCCCCAACATGATGCATTGTGATTGGTTGATTGTGACTTACAATTTCCGAGCTTCGCGGGACGTTATCTTTGGCACCAAAAGACAGCTACTAGCTAAAGATTTCAGCTATGGGAAGCTTGTGGAACATATATCCCTATTTAAGAAATCCATCAATGCCCAGGAGGTAACTTCTGGTAAATTGGTAATACATCAGGCCGTAGGAACTACAGCTACAGATTAAAATAAATATGGTAGCACAAGTAAGAAATATATTTTGCGAACTGAAATTAAACAAATTACCATGTTTGATCATTCTTCTCAGAAAGGAGAATGATCAGCTCTTCCAAACAGGCATCAGTATTAATATTATTATTGTAGAAGAATGAAAACGTATCAGGTAAAGACCTTATGATATATGAACTGAATTGAATTATTCCGCCACAAGTAACCAGTTTACAGCAACCAGGCCATCATGGTCCCTAAAGTGATCAGATAAATATTAGTTATAATGAAAGTAATCTCTTATATTCATAAATGTACAGATTCATCCTGCAGACCTTAACTGAACATTCACGTTCATCTTAGGTGCAGAGTCAAAGCAAACATCTGAGCTTGAATGTGAGACAAAGAAACGTGTTTGAACATGTGCATTGGTATGTCTTGGCATTCAAACGCCCGGCGCAGCGCACACAGAGGGGCTTGCTTTTCAGCGTGGAACGGTACTGTTTACGCTGCATTCTCTGTAAAGAACACGAGTAGAAAACTACCTAAAACAATCTCTCCCTATTATGTTATGTTTACTACACGACCTTTTTAATGGAATTATGCCCATTCAGTATGTACCCAGGTGGGATAAATCAGAGATATGATAGCGAGCCATGACACTCATACAGTAGTGGAAACAGAATTTCCAGGTAAAAAAGAAGCTTTTTAAAACCTTATTTTTGGTTCAAAGTCAAACATTTTCAGGATTTTCTTTTATTCGATTTCACTGCAGTTTTTATATCCTGGTGATCATCAAAATAAAAGTTCATTAAAATATTTTGTCTGAACTGTCCCATAAAACAAGTGGTTTAATCACAGGAAAATGAAAATAACTCCTACGTATGCAGTAACACAGTGAAACTGAAACATGGGAAACAATGTTAATGTGAGCGGAGGTCTGAGCCATTTGGCTTTTTAAACACACCAATCTACATGGCATGGATGTTAGATTCATACGGACTCAGTATCCGTGTATTTAAGTAAATATATCCATGTCACTTGCATGTTATTCTGTGTTTATCTGCATGCATGTCATGCACCACAGGCCATGGTATTGATGGGCTAATCTGCTCCACTCCATGTGTACAGGGAGAGGCAAAAAAGACAAAACAGATAAGCACACGCGGTGAAACGGACAGCAGAGGAGAGAAAATTACTGCAAAACGTAGCCTCACACGCCGAGCTGAAATGAACCCACGTAGATAACAACGTGTTGCCGTGTCCCATTGCCACAATAAAAACCAACTAACTCACAGCAGGCTATCGTTTGGTATTCATGTACATATTTGGGGCTGAGTTATCTTGTACCTACGGTCACTTATGCTAAAATGAAGCTCTGCATGACTTTCACTCTTAATGTGTGCTATGCAATGCTTGAAAAGCTTGTTAAAAATACATATATGAGTGATTAGAGCCAGTAATAAACAGAACATAGATTCAAGGTGACTGGCAGACAACTGTTACTGTGCTGGGATATAAAACTGTTGTCTAAAGATGAACTGAGTAAAGTCACATTGTGGCGGGCGTGGCCTGCGGTGGCGTGCGGGGAGGGCGGACGCACCTGCACGCCACCGCAGGCCACGCCCGCCACATACATCTTAAGTAATGATAGTATGTTAGCAGTGTCTGCGTAAACAAGTGATACAAGTTTTCCATTACAAATACTGACCAGGGAGCTGAGAAGTGCATCTGCAGTAATGCATCTACACGACTAGAGCTGTTATGTTGCCAACAAACAACACTCGTACAATGGCTGATGGGTGTCTCTTCCATCTCTTCTTTACTTTTAAATTGTTCATTTATCAGATGTATAAATACCATTATTGACATATCAGCAAACCGCTAATATTGGTCGAACTCAAACCTGAACACCAGACTTCTGGAATAATGACCTTTAGACAGGCAAGACCAAAGTGGAGATGTTTGGCGAAAACCAAACAGCCTATCAGTAAAAAGAACTAATGCCAGCTGTCAGGCATAGTGGTGTAGAGGTGATGGTTTGGGGCTTGTTTTGCCGCCACAGAGTTAGCTATGAACTCCTCTATATGAAAGCATTCTAGTACAATGTGAGGTCTTCCATTGTCTAAAGCCTGGCCAACACTGGATGATGCAACAGGACGATAATCCAAGACATGGCAGCAAATCTACAGCAGAATGGCTGAAAAAGAAAAGAATCGAGCTGTCTATGCTTTTTATTTTTTTCAGGACAGAATATTTTTATAGGACTGAATGTTTTTGTAAATAGTTCTTAAATAAATCCATCTAAAATGTATAAATACGATTAAGCTACATGATAAATACTCTGGAGTTCTTCCCGCAAAACGACTCGGAAACTCGACTAAGATGATCAAAGCACACTAGCCAGTAACAGAAACTATGTAACAGCATTCATTTAGCATTCTATTTTCTCCTTGTCAATTAAATCCCATCGTTTCCTTTAAAGCTCAGTCAGATAAAAATATCCACGTGGGAAAGACGGGGATCTCATTCAAGGATTTGTGATGTTTACTAAGACTCGTATCCTGACTGTTATAGATGCGTTCTCTTAGCATTCAGGCACTTCCTCTATGACAATGTCTAACTTCAAAACTACTCAACTGCCTCATTAATTCTCATTAGTTCTGTTCTCACGACAGGAAGGCGAGCTGAAGAGTGAACGTCTAGTCCGAAGCAGTACTTTGTGTTCTTTCTGGGAAACAGGATTAGAAAAAAAAATGGAAAGAATGGATGATGTCCATCTCATGAAGGGAATATAAGCAGGAAAAACCTCACTAAACCTTTTAACTCAAGAATTTACATCCCGGCAGTCGGCCGCTGTCATCTCAGATGGATAGCAACATAAAGTAATTATTAGCCATTTCATAGTGCTATATATATATCTATATCTATCTATCTATCTATCTATCTATATATATATACATACATATATATATATATATATATATATATATCATAAAGCAAATGTCTTCATATTCAATGTGAGTGAACAATGTATGAAAAACAATGTTTAAGTATTAATTGAGCAAAGCATTTCTTAAAGCATCATGCTATTACGCTGAATCGTTATGCTGTCAGTTGACATCATTGATGGTCGCCTCTCCCTGTCATACTGTTTAGTCTGTGGATGGTAGATGGTGCACTCGGGTCCAGACCAGGTCTCAGCCTGGTTCCAAACAAACTCCAGAGCTATTTATGACAAGAATGCGATCTAACCTCGAGGTAGTCCAATTCTCCGATGTACAGTGCATGTTTGAGCTTAGCCCTTTCACATAGCCAAGTAGGGTTATAAGGTACTTTAAAAGAAAGTACACAAACGGTACATACATACAATTTTGCCTGGGATATCTGCCAAATAAACATGAATGTTAGTAGGAAATTCTCCATGTTTTTCCCCCTAGTCCAGAACACAGCACCTTCTTCCTGTATTTACATTTGTTGTTCGTACCCCAAACACATTTGGCCAATAAGTTGATTGAACGTTGCCAGATGGTTTGAAGTGATGCACCTTGGTTTGCTTGGAGCTTTCTCTGTAGAAAGAGAAACCATACCAAAGGAAAAAGCAGCGAGTTTTCAAATGTATCAGCATGTATCCTCGAACAGAGTGAATAAACTACGGGTGTGAAAACACCGATAAAGTCTAGCGATAGGCAAAGGACCTCTGTGGAAGTCCTATGGTGGCATCGGGCATCCACACACACTGGAAGCAAAAGTTTGGGCTTCTGTGGATCAAACTTGTTGGAGCACATCCCAAGGATGTTTAATTGGGATGGGGTCTGTGGAGTTTGAAGGCAAATCTTTGTGCTCATTGCCAGTTGTCCTACTGGGGGAAGATGCTGCCACTGGGGAGTGCTATTGCCACCTTTGGGTGGGTGATGCCCATGATGGGCTGGGGCCCAGAACATTGCACTGGACTAAAGGAAGCCCTGGTGGTTTTCTGGTAGAAACCCTGTAATGTTATTATGACTGGTGCATTTGAAATCTTTAATTAAATGTTTCATATCATTAAAAAAGCAAGCAATTAAGTCTGTGACCAGCTGGGGCCCAGACTACCAGCAAACAGGGGTCCCCCATGCAGTACTACTCTTTCATGCTCATCTGCCAAACAGCGATACCAAAAACGTGTGGTTACAATCACAGCGGAACAGCACAGGGCCATTATCCATGGGGTAAGCCGTCCCTCTCTCTCACACACACACACACACACGTGTGTGTATTTATATCCTTGTGGGGACATCTCATTGACATGCTTTCCCTAGCCCCTTACTCTAACCCTAACCATCCAAAATGAATGCCTAACTCTAACCCTGACCCTGAACCTAACCATAACCTAACTGTAACCCTGACACTAAAACCACATTTTGAGTCTCAAAAATGCCTTCAAACTCGTGGGGACGGGATTTTGGTACCCACGCGGGCTGTCGGTCCCCACAAGATGGTCCCCACAAAGATGTTAATACCCGTCCACACACACACACACAGCGCAAAAGTGGAATTTTCTCTCTGTGATTTTGCTGTGACTGTGTGGCACACAGCTACGTGTAATATTAAAAAAATTTTAAGCTTTTCTTTTGGGTTAATGCAGAAAAACATGTAAGGTTTTACATAATTCGTATATAATTGCTGACCAGACTGAACCACAAGAACACAATCCGTAAGAGTAAAATAAGTACTGGTGCACAGTGTGGTATGGCAAAGTACTACTTTGATTTTTGTTTCCCCTCCAGTAACTTTTCACTAATTAACTACAGTCCGTGGCCCTCTGGGAGCAGGCTGGATTTCATCCACGTCTTAACGCGGAGCGCACGCTGTGAGCTTTCAACCAGGTGTCCTCGGGTTCACACACAGACCAGTACAACCACTTAACCATGTTTTTTTTGTTTGTTTTTTTAATTACGACCACATTTAGTGCCAGTTCACAAGTTTGACGCCAGCCGCGCAACACAACCGCGCTATTTAACCGCACTGTTTCTTTTGTCTGCATGCGTTTCCTTCTCTCTCACCAGGAAACGACACATTACTCGCTAGCTGAACTTAGCTAGCGTCGTTATAGTGGGCTAAGTGTTAAACACATGATGCTGTAGAATTATTATTTCTTTACAAAGAAATGGTTAATTCTCGAGGAGAGGTCCGTGGGTGGTCTGAAGGTTGTCGGTTCAATTCCCCGTCATTACTAAACTGTCCCATGAGCAAGACATCATTGACTTTGAGACCGTTACTCCGGGTTTAAATCACGCCTTTCTTCTAAACGAAGACACACTCGCGACATTAGACAACATCATTCTTCACTAATGTGCCACTTCCATTCATACAGCCAGGTTAGCCCGTACTCACATGCCCTGAATTGGAGGTCTTTATCGCCCTCTTTACCAAACTCCTTCAGGAGGTAGAGGTATATTACGCCGAAGGAGTTCTGGATCCCAAACACCGAGCCGTTGCACCACATGGAAGCCAGCATGACCACCCATCCCCAGCCGCCCTCGGGGTGCACAAACTCAACCTCCTTCTTCGCTCCGGGACCGTTGCTTTTCTCTGGGATATCCACTTTGTTGTCCCCGTTCTCCTTATTCTCCGCCTTCTCCTTCTCCTCATCCTGCTCCTCATCCTGCTCCTCCACTGGACGCTTGTCCTTTGCGGGTTCGCTGCCGGCGGGTGTCTCGTTAGTACCGGCTGCATCGTTTTCTGGCATATTGTTCCCTTCTGTCATAATTTTTTTAATGATGTGTCAAAAAGGCACTGCGGGGTTTAACTATGGAGGTATTTCACTTACGCTGGCAGGGGGAGGTCAATAAATTCAGACACAGGATATGACAGAGCTTTGGGGTTACGGTGAAGTTTCATCCATTGACGTGGAGCTGTAGCTTCTCTGGTGCTGGTGCTGCAGCATGTGTAACTGTCAGACTTCTGCCGTTGCACTTTTATAAATAGACAGCGCAGAGGGGCGGGGCTGCGGGTATCCTTACACTGCAGCTGCTGAGGCCAGGATTTCTTCAGTGGGGTGGCACAAGACGGGGTGGTGGGGGTGTCCACAATGTAAGCATATGAAAGAATATTTGACCATATGTAAATGCAGAGTAGAGAAACAGCACTGCAAACATTTTAGGCTAGTAAGCGGCACAGTGAGAGTTTAAAGCTACTGTTTGTAATTACCCTCTGCAAACTTAAAAAAAAAAAGACTTATACCACCAGGGGGCAGCATTAATCAGTGGATGTGTTGAAAAAAACGCAAATACAATGTTCATGTCATTTCTTTTAACTTGTAATGTGTGTTTGTATTCCTACCATACTACTTAAGAAAAGCAAAGCACGCGCTGCAAAGGAACACAGAACATAAAGGAAGTAGAAAAAAACAGTTGTGTTTTGTGAGATTTCACTGAAGCATTTTTGAGGAGAAATTAAAAGTGACGGAACAGAAGAAGAACAAGTGGTGCATTCTTCAGTGCTGTGAGGGAGAGGAAGATAAAGGTAATGTGTGTTTTAGTCTCTTACTGTAGCTACGTGTTTGTTAATTAGCTGTTTAGTGTTAGCTTGTCGCTTCCGGAGCAGTTCTGCCGTGTCACAGTCTCCTCAAAAACACTTATGTTGCGTTTTGTGAGTTTAGGTTTTTTGCGAGGTTTCATTCTGTGTGCTTTTCAAGGATATTTTCTACTTGCTAGAGTCTTCTTAAATTGCAGTGCATTTGACCTTTCAGGGCCATGGTACTATTAACATTTCCTCAAGACTCAAAGTCTTCTACCATTGTAAATAGGAACATGTTATTGTTGTTGGCTTTCCTGGTTGAATTGACTCAGTGTGCCATCTTGTGGCACACATTGTTATTATACAAAAGAATGTCTCAGCCCACCATAATGCAACATTAACACTGATTGTTTTAGTTTATTTTATTCCTTACCGTTTGTAAGGAAAACCAAAACACACAAAAAAAGCGTCAGCAAGACTAAGGAGCTGATCGTGGAGTCCAGTACAAAGCAGCCGATGAATTATGAGCCCCTGATCATCAATGGCGAGCCAGTGGAGAGAGTGGACAGCTTCAGGTAGCTGGGTGTCCACATCACTCAGGACCTGCCATGGTTCTTTCACATTAACCCACCAGTGTCTCTTCTTCCTCAGAAGACTCAGAGACTTCCATCTGCCGCTGAGGTTGCTTAAGAACTTTTACTCCTGCACCATCGAGAGCAACGGGAAACATCTGCACCTGGTTTGTGAACAGCACCGAGCAGGGC
>VUQR01022929.1:28910-43345 GCA_015108515.1 Hemichromis elongatus | reverse complement strand
CACCGAGCAGGGCAGGCGAGAGCGGTGCACTCGGCCGAACGCATCATTCGATCAGAGCTTCCTGACCTGCTGTGTGTCTACAAGCAGTCCAAGACCAAAAACCCAGAAAGATCACGATGGACCTCTCCCACCCCAACAATGGACTCTTCTCACTGTTGAGGTCAGGGAAGCATTCCGCTCCCTTAAGGCCAAAACAGAGAGGATGAGGCTATTAGGTCTCTGAACCAGGTGTAGGGCTGGACTCACATCATGTCACTGCACACACTCAGTTTATTTGCACACTAATGGTAATTTCTTTCTTATATTGTTTATTTCCACATTCTATCTTTTATCTTATAATTTACCTTTAATTCTTAGTGTAGTCTTTATTTCTTAGGTTAAATTCTCAATTTATTCACATCTTTCAGACCTTTTTTATATATTATGCAACTCTTATTACTTCTATTTCTCTACTGTTTCTCTGTGCGTTTTTTTAACTGAAACATTTTTTAAAATGTGTAAATTTAGTAAATTTCTTTATTATAGTCTAATTGTCAGGCATTGCACAGCAACAAGCATTTCACTGGACTTGGAGGACTTGTAATAAAAATATATACTGTTCTCCCCCCTGCAGCACCTCAGTATCTACTGTTGTGAAATGTCTGACTTCCCCTCTGCCTGCTGCTAAAAATAGAATAACTGCAAGGCAGGCAGAGGGGCTGACCCGCAGTAGGATATGTGCAACGAGTATAAAATTAAAGAGAAAGGCAGCAAGATGTGATCAGAGATCGAGAAATTGATCTAAAACTGTAATTTGAGAAATGCCACTTTGACGGCCTATTATTTTTATAGGTGAAACATCTTTGAAGAACAAGAAAGCATGCTAATTTAAACAATCCGAAAAAGGGCCTTCGCTTTTTTAACCAGTCTGGTAGAGTGTTCACCAGACCTGGAGCAGATTACAGTCTATAAATGGGACTTTATTTCTACTAAGAACTATGAAACTACATGAAACCTGGTGGAAAATTCAGCCGGTCTGTGTGTACAGACCTGCTTCCACAAACATGCTTCCATCTCGTCATTGAGAACACCAGAGCTTTGTGTTTGTGACATTAAAGTCATCGCTTACGTTGTAGCATCATCTTTGCTTTTCCTGTATGCAATTTGTGACACTGCTTCTTTTATGTACTTGTGGTATAAAATCGTTTCCCTTTCTATATGAGTCCCAACGACTATGGAAAGTCCCCAGTGGCTTTTTCTTACAGGAACCAGGCCAGTGCAATCTTCTGAGCTGGTCCACCAAAATAAATAAACATAATAAAAATCTACCAGCTCAATTTAGGAAATACAGGCAAAGCACCTCAGATGTTGCAGCTGCAGACTGATTGAAGTGACAAGCCACAATGTTAGCACTGAGACAAAGGTCCTGTGTCATTCTCTTGTATTACTGGTGCTGCTGGTATAAGGGTGGCGTGCTGGTGAGCTCTGCGTTTACTCTTAATAAAAATCAACGACTCAACCGTTTGTCCTGTTTATCCCTGGACTTTTTAAGCTTTGGAATTGAAAACAGCGATCTTCACGGCGATCTGGTAAATCTGCCCCCGAAGGCCGTTAAGGCGCTACCGGCGCTATGATGGAACAGCAACGGGAGTTTTACAAAGATCTGATTCACCAACAGCAAGATCATTTTAAGACATTCGTTCAACTAATCATGGATGGAACTAACAAAAGGTTGGACAGGGATGTACAGGATGTTAAATCCAGCCTGCCACGGATGGTGTCGTCAGCTGCAAACTGAAGAGAAGTGCATTAAACGCAAACTAAAAGAGTTTGGATCGGCGGTCACCAGCATAGGCGAGGAACACAAAGAATCAAAAACCAAGGTGGATTATATAGAAAGCCAAGCGAGGAGGAACAATATTGTGGTGGATGGATTTACAGACAATAAAGCGGAAACTTGGGAAGAATCAGGAGAAAGAACAAGCTGGGCCTCACAGAGTCGGTCCAGACAAGGAAAACGGTCGAGCCAGGCAGACTGTGGTCACACTACAAAGATTTAAAGATAGACAATGAATCCTGTCATTTACCAGAAAGCTGAACCAGTCTTTACACCAAAGAAGATTTTTCAGAGTCCATCAAGAAGAGGAAAGACCTGTTACCACAGCTGAGGGCGGCCAGAGACAGAGGCCGCCCTCAGCTGTGGTAACAGGTAACAGGTGATACTGCCGTCCTGAAATATGACAAATTAATTGTTCAACCGAGGCCCCAGAACGCCGGAGTTAACATTTAGAGTTCAGCAATGTTGTCATTTGCAGCTGTTCAGATTGATCGGCCCGTAAATGTCCGACTATACTTATTCCCGGATTCTCCGCTAAAAAATTTTCAGTCATGTTAATATTTGTAGCCTTAAATCTAAGATTCAGGAAATTCAGTCACTGCTGTCCGCAAACAGTATAAGTGTGCTGGCTATCTCCGAGACACCTTTAGACGCTGCCTTTGAGAATAATGAATTTGTAATAAACGGTTATAAGTTATTTAGGAAATTCAGAACCAGATTTAGAGGAGGCGTGGCCCCGTACATCAGTTATTATAATAAGGCAAGAAAACTACGTATGGACGTAATGCTGGACGATCTGGAAATTATATGGGTTCAGTTACACCCGCTCTATGGCAGGCCTGTATTAGTAGGTTGCTGCTACAGACCCCCAAGCAGCGAAACGTTGTATGTGGAACGAACCTGTGAAATGCTGGGAAGAGTAACCGATGAAAACAAAGACACATTTTTATTAGGAGACTTTAATATTAATTGGTCAGCTTCTTCTTGTCCTTTAAGGAACAAGATAAGTTCATCAGCATCTGCTTGTTGCCTGTCCGAGATGGTCACCATCCCCACCGGGGTCACGGCCAATGCAGGAGGTCATAGGTCATCATCATGCATTGACCACATATATACAAATGTTCCTGAGCAATGCTCAAATATTGTTTCTGTTCCAGTTGGTTATAGTGACCATAATCTTGTAGGCTTGACCAAGAAAATCAAACCACTGAAAACTGCACAAAAGATTATTTTTAAGAGATCATTCAAAATGTTTAATGCAGACAAATATATTAACGACGTAAAGGACATTTATTGGACTGACGTCTGCCTGGAGCGTGACCCTGATAAGGTACTATGTATATTTATTGAAAAAATTTGCTACCTGGCTGACAAACGTGCCTCCTTAAGAAGATGCACCGTTAAAAATAATATTTTATTTGACTGTATTTGATGGTTTGGGCCCGAGGAAGACTAGCAACCACTGTTGTAGAAGCTAATGGGGTTCCTTATAAATAAACAAATAAACACATGAGGGGGACTCAACTTAGTCAAAAATAAATAAATAAAATAATAATAATGATGAAAAATAAAATACAACATAAATGTGGGGGGAGACACTGGGGCAGGGGTCGGCAACCTTTAACCGCCAAAGAGCCATTTGGAAAAAACAAACTATGGGAGACACAAATTAGATAACACTGTATATATATTGGTTTCTTTACCTTTACGCTTATGAATCCATGAAGTGCTACAGAGAAAATTAAATTTTATATAAAAACAAAAACATTTCGAACTCTTAAAAAATAATAACAAAAAAGAAACACAATTTAAAAAGCTGAACGTAAATTATCCATGTAGCAAACAAAAAATGTCATGAACCTGGATCTGGATTTAAAAAATAATATGGAAAAAAGCACTATGTCACTAAACAACGAAAAATAAATATTTGCTAAATATCTGCCTAAATGTTTACCTGGTTAATGGGACCTCTGCTCACATCGGGGCTGCACGAAGTCCCTTTCATCTTTACGCAGGGCTGCAAGCTGTCGTCTGTGATTGGCTGTTCGTTTCTAACATAGTTCGTGGTGGAGAACAGCTGCTCACATGTGGATCCAGAGATCGACGTGACTCTGAACGCTTATTTCTTCATGTTAATGTTTCAAACACGAGTTTGCTTCTCAGTATCGCTCCATTTGTGATTCTGAGTGTGGCCTTCTGATGTGAAGTGTGCTGCTTATTTTGAGCAATGAAAAATAATACATTTTATTTTAATATTTCAAGATCATAATAATCTTCCAATTTAGAACTATATTTTAAAAAAAAAAAGGGAAATGACACAAACAAAAAACACTTCAATTAAAAACGTATATTTATTTTCCTAAGCCACGCAGAGCCGCAGTGTAAGGATGAAAGAACCCGGCTAAAGGGCAGCGGCACCTTGCCAGCCGTACTTTTAGCCATGCGCCTAATGAAAGGAAATACAACATTTGTATAATTTTGTGTTTTGTTCATTTCCCATTTTTCAGAGTACAAGCTCACCTATTGAGGACATCTGTCGTTTAACATATTATTATATTATTACTTTGCGCTACCCTGTCTGACATCAATAATCCTTCATGTTTGAGGATCAATGTAGTTGTTATCGGAGCAAAAAAACATCTAACGCCACACAATAGCTTCTCGTTTATTACTCAAAACGTGAAAATGGAAGTAATGATGGAACATTCTGGAACTGCTGGAATTTATTATATAACCATGTCTCAAACATTAAAAGCTGCCCTCACTGCAGACACGGGCCTCAACATCACCAAGGCAAACTTGGGAGGGTTTGTCTCTTCTGGAGTCAGACAGCTGTCTGACTCTAACCCTAACAAACACAGACACGGTCCACCATCTGACCCGTGTCTCTGTGGAGGATAACGAGCCCAAACACACCCCAAAAAGGACCAAAGACTGTCTGCGACCATCACCTGACCTCAAACCCATGGACAATTTATAGGAGCACTTAACAGAGAGAGGGACAAGAATCCATGACGTCATAAAAAGCTCCTCGGAGCCCTAATCATTAACTTCTAAAGTAAAATGTAAGCATCTTCATATGTGAACTCAGAGTTTTGAAGCCAACAGTCCTGTTACGTGTGGCCTTAACCTAATCTGAGACTCCGGGCTGCCCTGTATTATGCAAACTTCATATAAATGTGTTGTCATGTCTTTTGAAGAGCTGAAACAAACTTAGTCTGAACAGAAATCCTTTTTAAAATATCTACTAGCTTTGCGAGAGCAAAACATAACTTAACGTTTTGCCCTAATAAACAATACAACAGAACATAGACAGACACCACATTCAATCAGAGGATTTATTTCACATTGAGAATTAAAATAAACATTTTACAGAGATGCATGATAAAAATATGTCATGCTAAAAATTGAAACAGAAAAGAAAGAAGGTCAAATCCTCTGCACCGACTCCTTAACAGGAAATGCTGGCGGTGACAGGCACACGGTCTTAGACGTACCCAGAGGCGTACAGAGAAAGCCTCAGCTCTCTACTTTGGCCACCTTGGCTGTCTGTCCTTCCTGCTCCTCTGCGACCACCTCGCCCCTCCTCTTCCTCAGACCCTTCATCTTGCGTGTCTGCAGCTTGGACAGATCCTGTTTCTGCATGTGCACACGGCCAAACTTGGTGCCAAAGGCATCATGGGAAATGTTCTTCTTCTTCTTGGGCTGAAGTAGTGTAAAAGAGAGAAGAAGTTAAAACAAACTTTAGCATGTTTGAACACTGTTTGACTGCGCAGAGCATTTAGTATCTGTGCAGGATTTTGGCAACCATGTGGTGTTTCCTCTGGCGCCATCTTCAGGACAAACACGGAATTTTTGGAATCATCCATACAACAACAGGAAAGCAGCATATCTGTATATTTTAAACCAGGACACTATTTCATTGGTGACACGAGGAGCTTCAAACAAACAAAGCTGTGACAGGCTTTCAGTACAGTTTAAAAGCTTGCTCACACGGAAAGACAAATGAATACAGTAGAAAAAGAACGAGTCAATAATGACATGTCGAAAGGAACAAATCCACCGAGAAGTCAAGGCAGCTGGAAAAGCTGGGAAAGCTGGGAAACAGTCATATCCACCTAGGCTAAGGTGTCAGAATGATGTGCTGAGACAGTCAGGAACATGTCCAGTCGTATTTACCTTCAGGGCTTTGGGCTGCTTATGAGCCAACTTGTACAAGTCATCTGAAGCCAGATGTGTTCTCCTTAGGAGAAAGTCAAATGACGGTCCAATCTCTTCCAGCTCGATGCGCGGCGTCCGGCAGCCGGACTTCTTCAACAGACACCTGAAATCACACCCATCGTTACCTCGGTTCTGAATGTGGGCAGTCAAACTTTCTCACTAAACCATTATAGTTTCAGCACCTGTAGCTGCGCATGTAGATTTTTCCATCGATGGCAGTGAAGTGCAAAATGTGTTCTAGACCTGCCAGACGCACTGCAGGCACAGTGGGACCTCTGAAGAAGTCTGAGACACGGGCCAAAGACACGCACAGGCCAATCAATTACACATCATCGTCTCAAATATATATGGTAACCAGCGCCAACAACCTGACTTTTCATGACTCAATCATCAAAAATCACACGTCAAACACATATTTGTAGAGGTTGAACTTATAAATAGTAGTGATTTCATCATTTCTCCAATGAGACCAGTGAACACCTTCAGTGTGCTGTGTGAGTACCTATTAGCAGACTCTTCAGACGTCTGTGCTCGTTATCTGTATCAAAAGCTTCTCCTGCAAACACGAGCATTGGTTTGGTGCCTTCGGGAAATTTACTGGCCTGGAACAGAAAACAAAGATTTTATTTTAGGAGAGTGCCATTTGTTCTTTGACCAGGTTCACTCGGGCGCTTGTAGAGCGGGTATGGTAACACAGGAGATTTTCAAATGATGGAAACTGTTGGAGTGAAGCAGCGATTGGTGTAGTCCAGAGAAAACGACACTTCGCTCCCTTTGAACTCGAGGCTCCTCATTGGTTTGGTGAATGTAGGATTATGACAGAGAGAAAGTGAAACCTCTGCAGATTATCCCTGCTCTAATGGTCGCTACGCTCACCGCCGCACCCGCATTCATCAGGAACTTGTCTTTACAGCACTGCTACGGCACAGGAAGCCAGTGCAGTATTCTCCTGAGCGATAGGTGTCGCCACTGAGCCACAGGAGCGCTGACATAGACCAAGAAGAAGTCGAGCATTTTTTTTTTTCCCCCCACAAACTCAAGCTTTCAAACTGCTGCAACAGCTCCCTGTGTATCTGTGTCTCTCTCAAAACCAAGACGATCGCGCGCTTGTGTCCTCGACGCGGCTGCGGGGCAACGCCCAAAAATGTGTTATTGTTCATGTGAGGTTTTATTTACCTCATTTTAAGACCTTTTTTTTACTTTTGTCCTAACATGTGAACTGAGGATATACTTTGTTACGCATACAGTCATGGTAATAACATTGTACTTATTAGAGGTTCTTGTTGTGTCAGACATCCTATTTAGTAACTGTTTACAGTCAGATCAATACACAGAGACATAGAGAGGTTTTGGTAGTAAACCCAGAACACCACTTGCCCTCTTCCTGCTGTATGTATGTATGATACATGTAGGGTTTCACAGGCAGAGGCAGGTTTTGGCCTCCAGTTCACATTATGAGGAAAATACCAAGGTGATGAAATGACTGTGACCCTGACACAGCATGACTGAAACCATTACCTTAATTTCACTCAGGGAGACGTACTTCTCAATGCCAAGTTCGATCATATCTAGTACGTGGAAGTCAAATAGACGACCTGCAAACAAACAAGGGAACAATTTATTTGATTGGGCATCTTCTACACCAGAATATTTTTACTGAACATAGAAAACCTACAGACCAGCATTTACTGGCATTATGCCGACAGTCACAGCATATATCGTGAGACACTGACAGTCCAATATCATGTAAAAACCTGAAGACAGACTTTAGCTGCTGTATCTATAAATAAAGGAGCATGGACGGAGAGAAACGTTTAAACGTACCAAATATGAAGTTGTTGGGCCGTTTCTTATTGTGAGAGCCAAACAGGAAGAGAGAGCAGTTCGTCTTCTTGGAAAAGAACTCCTAAAATAAATGTGAGATTATTAGCAAGAACAGCAACTCTGTTGAACGCTGTGGAAGGTCCATCGTCCCTCTGCACTCACCAGTGATGTGGAGTCCTCAAACGGCCGAGTGATGTTCTTTCTAAAAAGCGTACACAGACACCATCAAGACAGAAAACAGACACTGAAGAGGACTTCATTCTTAGACCAGAGTAGCTTTGTATAATCACCGCTGTCTGAAACAAGCCCTTTTAGCTCCCATTATGCCAGCTTTTATTCTATTTGGCTGTTCATTGTAAAAATATCAGGTTTCAATGGCTGGAGCCGCTGTGTGCCTGAGACAAGCACATGAGAGCGATTCACTCTCACTGATGTCACACAGATGCAATATAGTAGGACACTAGGTGTCGCCACTCGCCACCCATAACTGCCACACCGGCAATGACATAAAAAGAAGAAGAAGTAGAAGCAGCCAAACTCGGAAGCAGAGACACTTCTGGGTGCTGAGTTTTATTTTTAAATAGCTTTATCCTCCAGGAAGTCTCATCTTTCCAAAGTGCTGCAACATCTCCCTCCATCTACTCTGAGAATCTACAAGCATCTGTACGGGAACATCATCAAAATGTTGGGAAAAACCAAAGTGATAGCGCGTCTTCAACCCAGCTGTGACCGCATCATCACAGTGTGCCAGGTTACAGTTCATGACCGGCAGAAACGGCACCAACGTGGCAGCTCGCGCCTCCCATCAAGTTCATCACACGGCACCGTCGGACGGGCTGAAGGGTGAGCATAAAAGCACCTTACAAGGGAAGTCTGGGTGGGAAGGTAACATCAACAGAAAAGTGCACACGCACCTTCTGGTGCACCTGAAACGTAAACGGTCACCACGTGGAGAAATTCAAATATGGCTGAAATTCTGTGTGGCGTGAGATAAATCTGGTGGCTGACGTGGCCACTTTCAAACCAGCATGTAACAGGAGCACTGTGCATGTAAATGGATGCAAATACAACTACCAGTCCTAATTCTTCACCTCCAGGCTCGGTCAGAAGCAACCAAATAGACAAAGTTTCTCAGCTCAAATATCTAGAAACGACCCACAATACGCTGATAAACCTGTTCCATCAAATAAAACCAGAGCATTTATCATAGGAACAAAGTGGCTTCATCACTTACTTCTTGTACAGCACAGCGTTCGGTTTCTTCAGGGAATACTGCGGAGGAAACAAATGGACTTGCATGAATTTACTAGCAAACACACTGAGAAAATCTGGCAAGCTGATTACACACCAAGCATGCTGCAAAAGAGTGATGTGGCATTCAGAATTTTCCAGATTCAAACTTTTTGTGTAACAAACGTGGTGTAACGTTCACACTGAACCTGTTGCACTTTTTGGCAAAAAACCCCAAAAACGCACTGTGAAAAAAGTAAAGTTGACTAAAATAGTTTTATTTTACCATTTCCATATTATTGTGTATTTAACACCGCTGTGCGTTGCCAGACGTTGTGGTCTGATTGGTCGCATCTGTTTGGAGCCAGAAAACCTGGAAAACTGATCTCGGTTTGGAAAAAATGAATGCCGCAGATTCATCCAGTGAAACTAAACAGACGGCGTAAACTGCTGCTTCAAGAAGGCCTCGCCTCGTCTCATCTCCTCTACTGATTTTAAATGTAAAGAAGAGACGAGAGAAACTTCAACCACGTCATGAGTGTCGCATAGTGTGTACACCAGAGGAGGTCCGCCACCTTCCTAATTAAAAACACGTGCAGTAACGATTTTTGGTGCAAAAACAAACCAGATCATTGGGAATAAAGGGGGCTTGGACAGCTTTGTCTAATATAAAAATCTGATGATCTGAAACATGTCCAAACTCCATCCTTACACAGCACCCCGGTGACTTACTATGTCCTTGAGGGCCTGTGTGATGGTCTGACTTGTGTTCCCTCCTTTCATAATCATGGCACTCTTCACATCTTCAGTCAGTTTGGGCGCTCTGCTCTCCAAGAAGCGTTTGGAGCGCTTTGTCTTTGGTTTTCTGAGGAAGAAAACAAAAATACAAGGAAGATGACAAACTAACTAAACTCAAACCAAAATACTTCTGATTGGCTAATGACTTAACAATGTGCCCCAATTAGCCAATACAGATATTGTTTCTGTTCATCTTGTTTCACTTCTTCCTCTTTCTTTCAGAGATACGGAGGAATCTCCTTCATAAAATAACTTTTCCCTGTCTCAATGTCTTCTAGTGTCACATCAGAGCTTTTAATATGCACAAAATTAATGTCACACAAAAGATAAGCATTGTTTCAAACAAAGTTACAAAGTTTAGTTTCACCACAGAGACGGATACACAAACAGGACCTTTAAACGAGTTTGTCATTAAATATATTAATAGTATGGCCTTAAATATAACAGTCAAACCGAATGTAGCTCAGACGGAATGTCGGTTACACCGTGAACTTTAGGCATAACAACACTAATATCATAGCACAGTAAAGAGAGAAAGAAATGTTGGGTGTCCCCAAATCCTTAGTGGCATCTGAGGATGGCAGAGGAACATGCCACACCGAGATGCCTCAGACACATGCCGATTCCACGCGTTAGCCGACAGCTAACTCGTTAGCAGCTTTTTAATAAACAACTCATTGATCAGACGAGACATAGCAAACCCCCCCGACAGTCCGCACTTACATTACCGAATCCAACTGCGTCATTGTGTATTTTTATTCCTAATCGCTAACGACCACGCTACTTAGGAAAAACGTAAAAACAATGTTGAATTTCTTCTTCGAACATACAAAAAGAAACCCAAATACCCCAAAATGCAAAATACTGCCGTCAAGTGGTCATCCTTTAAACTGCGCAGTTTGTGGTATCATCTGTTTTTGCTGTTGTTTGCTTGGTGGTGGGCAGCATCAGGTCAGAGGTCAGAGGTTACTGAACAAACTGCTCCCTATCTGAGGCTGATGGCCTTTTAAACTGTCTCTAATACCAAAGTCAAAGAATGATCTTCAGGTCACTGACAATGTGTGTCCTATTTGTTTACTGAATAAGGATTATGATCTAGCATTAATTCTCGCCTAAAGTTTCAAATCTATTATCAACTAAACACAATCAGGTTTTACAAGGCTCATGTTGGATTAGCCTGAAGTCACTGAACGCAAAGGCTTCATTTTACTGTTAGATTTTTACAAGGCATACGTGCGCTACAGCGCAGCTTTATTTTTCGGGCTCTCAGTAAATCTGGATTTGGTTGTAACGTCATTGCTGCTGTGAGAACAACAGTAACAGCTCCATTTAACTTTAGGGTGGCTCAGCTCCCGGGTTCAATATTTGTAAAGGAACTTCCTCATGTCTCCTTCTCCTGGTTGTTTCCTCTGACCCATCACAAAAAATCTAATCCTATTAAAGGAAATTCTTTAGCTGGGCAAGAACTGATTTTAGCATAGAGCCTTCTTTTACAGGATGACAACCAAATTCCTATTTTTCAAAGCATCAAGTGTCTTACTTAATATCATTAAATGTGAACTAATGGCAATTAAAGATTGTTATGAAACAGAGTTTTTCAAATTATAGAATACAATAGAAAAGAAAAGAATAGAATAGCCTTTTATTGTTGTTGTACATGTATGATGAACATTGCAGGAATAAAATATAAATAATAATACAGCAGGAATATATACCAATAAAAAAAAACCACATTCAGAGAACAGGGTCACCTGTGGAGACCCTGGCTTTCCTGAGGCAGGACGATGTGGCCACTGGGGGCAGGAACGGGCAGCAGCTTCTGGTCCTGGTTACTGTTCCTCAGGACAGGGAGGAAGTGCAGCAGCCGCTGGGCCTTCTTTACCAGGGTGACGGTGCTGTGGGTCCAGGTGTGGAGCCCAGAAACCTGAAGGTGGAGACAGATTCCACCCCTTCCGCCCATATTCCAGTTAAAACTGAGATTTCATACTTTTTTTCACTAAAGATCAACAGAAAAGAGGCTCTATAAATTTTCTTACATTTCTTAAAACTGGAATAAACAAAAAAATGTTTCAGTCAGTGGTTATTAGGGATCTGAGGCCGAGTCTTAACGACATCTTCAGGTTTACTTATGCTGCCTTGATTTTAGAGCAGGCAAATCAACCTTTGTCTGGAAGAATAAAAAGTCTTCAACTATGAACACTTGTGAGAATGGTGGTCTTGGCTTTCTTTCCTTCTTTAAGGATAATCTGCATGAGCAATTTTTCAGGTTCCCTACAAATATTTGGAAAGTCATTCCTAAAACTGCAGGCTTTTTGGAGCATTTCATGGTCACGCCTTCTTATCCTGGTCACTCATCTACAAACAAACCTTCACCATTTCATCTGGAATAAGAAAAATAAAAGTCATTCATCTCTGGCTCTTGGTTGTGAAACAACAACCCATCTGGTAGAACAACTGTTTTTTTGTTTTTTTAAACAAAGATGTTTATTTGTTTAATTATTAAGATGCTTTTTAACCAAAGGTCCAGCCTGCTCGCCCATCATCCTCCTGCTCTCGCTCCTGTAGATACAATTAGTTTGAATTTCCATTGTTGAAATTGCTCTTTTCCAGAAGGATGTTGTTTCCCTCCCAAATGCAGTCGTTTGGGATCATCTTGTATTTTGGTGTTAACGAAAAGGAGGCGTGGCCTCTGCTGGTTTGTTTCTTCTATAACAAGGTGAAGAAAGTCTCCTTATAGCTGCTCAACAGGTGTTATCCTACCAAAGGTATCCGTAAAAGACTTAAACCGGACATGGACACAAACCGTTCTTTGGGCTATGCTCCCATTCCTGGCAAAATGTTTTTCTTAATCTGAGAGACTTTTTACAAAATCAATTTTAGGTGTTTTGGAAAAATCACGTGAATAATGTAAAGCTGTCTGTAGTTTTGGCTAAATTTCATATTAATAAACGTGGGGTTCTAAACAGAAAATGCCTTTTCCTGATTTAACGATGGAGATTTACAGCTGTATTCACAAACTAATCACAAAGAGTTTATATTGTCATTGTTCTATTCTCAATGTCTCACAAAGATACAAGAACAACTAGCTCAGGTTTTGCTTTTTGTTCTTTGTTAAATTCCTTCTGTGTTCGAGTTCTAAAAAAAGATGTACAGTATTTATTCTATGCAAACTTTACGCTACAAAAGTAACAATGCTTTTGTACTTTTTTCAAATAAAGACTTAAATGAAAAAAATAAAAGACTTCACAGCACTTCTCAAAGGTGTTGGGAATAATGTAAAAAGGCTGCAGAGAAGCTGGTGCAGCTCAGGGCCAACAGCTTCACACTCTTACATGATCCAATACTTATGTCATTCCTGACCAAGTCTGCTCTCAAAGTTAGGACTCGTCCTCTCAGGATGGGTTCAAGCTGCTTACGCTCAGCATTTTGGGGCTTCCAGTCAAGTCAAACAGATTATGGAAGTCTTATTTTGTTTTCATGTGCACCCATTTTTTAGTGTTAGGATATTAACTAGGCATCATTCTTTGGCCATTTTTTCCCAGTAACCTATGCTTGACAGCACCGTAAGAAAACTGGAAATTGGTTTTAGTGCCCCCCCTTATATGAAAAATAAAATTCTACAGGTGCCCCTATTTGTTCTGCAGAGGGATGTCACTGACAGGGGGAGACTGCACCGTGTGCCGTCTACTGGAGAACAGCTGTCATACCACACACCCCCACGTGGAGTGGTTGACCGTCAGCTTCCGCTCCAGTTAGTTCCTCCTGGACCTGTTGGGGCACCTCCCATCAGTGCTCTCGCATTATCTGCCCAGGAGAACTCCTCTGCGATTTAGCTCCAAGCATTAGCGCAGTAGAGGAGAGCGCTGCTCGTTTCACGTTAGGTCTGATCTAAGATTTCCTCGGTTCACGGAGATGTTTTTGCTCAAACTACATCAAAACCCACTTAATCATTCCTTTAAAACTTTCTGATGCAAAGCAGACCGTCCTACGGGGTCTTGATGCTAGAATACTTCAAATAAAAATCACACAGATCTCACATTTAAGTATCTTTTATTGAAGCATTAAGCTCATAGCACAGATATTTAGCACATCTTGACCATCCAGAGAACAGATAAATGAATTAGAACAGTAAAGTTGCTCATTCAGTACAACCTGCAACTGTACCCTCTCACCCAGGCAGGAGGCTTTCCTGGCTTCCGCTTCCTCGGATTCACAAAGCAGTGATGACATGATCTAGTCAACTTTGAAACAGTCATCCCTCAACTAACTTTGTTGGAACATTGGTTTCCACAACACAACATCTATAACCGAAGGGCAAAAAATAAGAAAAAAAAAAAATATTGGTCCGCAGCAGAAATACAAAATTTTGTATAAAATTCAATTACTATCAAACTGCAAAATAGAGTTCACCATAAAAAAAACCAATGATCCACACCAACACTGCTAAAATGCACTTAATCCAACAGCTAGCATAACATTTCTGTTGCTAGATGGAAATTGTTAAAAAAAAAAGAAAAAAAAAAAAAAGTCGGACTAGAAAAAAAAT
>VUQR01022928.1:19197-35236 GCA_015108515.1 Hemichromis elongatus | reverse complement strand
TGTAGAAAAAATGGTTTCTGTGATCATGAAGGGAGGGTGGGGGGGGTTACTTTTTTTTTTTGGAGGGAATTGGCAACCCTATTAGTTAGGTTGTTTAATATTTCTGCTAAATACTGGCTTTTCCTATAATTCCTGGTGGGCCGGTCTCTAGTCAAAATGCCCGGGCCGATGTTTTGTCTCAGTCCAGCCCTGACTTCACCCCAAATCTAAAATTTAACACGCATATTATATAGAAAGTGTGCACCATTAATTCAATTCATTCATTCATTTAAACCACACTTCGAATGTATGTGTGCATGAGCTATAGCACAGCCAATCAAATTAACCAGATTTAAAAAGAAAATGTGTACGTTTTCTAAGTTCACTTGTTTCGTCATGTGTTGAGATGAATGCAGATTTAAAAAAACACATGGGCTAATATTCACATTTAGCATATAATTACAACGTTCTTTTTTTTTCTTTTTTTTAAGACTCGAAACGACTTGAAATTCAAAGCTAATGACTTGTGACTTACTTGGACTTTTACACCAGTGACTTGAGACTCGACTCGGACTTGCCTGAAATTACTTGAGACTTGACTCGTGACTTGAGGATAAAGACTTGAGACTTACTTGAGACTTGCAAAACAATGACTTGGTCACACCTCTGGTAATTTATTTAGAGGTCACAACAGTTTAGCTGATTATCCAGGTTCCCCATTGAGACAATTGTATTGCAGTCCATGTCCACAAAATAAATTAGATAGGTTGAAGAGCTGAAAAAAACAAAACAATTCATTGTAATATCAATAAAATATAAAGAGAATGATTGCAGATTCCTGTAGAATAAACCATATTGTATGAAAAGCTTCAGGCAAAAAAATGGTAGTATACTGAAGCATAGAGCTGCCACCCAGGCAAAAGAAAAATAGAGCTATATCACGTTATAAGTGAAAAGTTTTTTGTTCTAACAATATACTTTTCACATTTAAACAATATAATATCACGTTATTACAATATACATAATTATCACGTGCGTACAATATCATATTTATATTGTATGAACATGAAAGGTTTTTTGTTCTAACGTATTATGTATATTGTAATAACATGAAAAGTATATTGTTAGAACAAAAAACCTTTCACTTATAACGTGATATAGCTCTATTTTTCTTTTGCCTGGGTGGCAGCCCTACACTTTCATAGTAGTAGGCTCAGTTCTACCTGCAAATATATTTTGCGAAATGAAAAGTGTTGGCTTTAAAAGGTTATTTCTCGATATTTTCATAATTCCTAAGCTTAGAGCTAGTCAAATGACTTAATTTATTATCAAATTAATTTTTAAACTATCTAACCTACGCTACCTAAACGCATAACATCAGTGTTGGAGAGGTTGCATGCATTGTTCAAAAGATGTGGATATAGCAACAAAATTGCAAATTTTATTGAAAAGGAATTTACTAATTTACTAAAAATATAGGAACAAAAACACTTAAGACAAATAAATCCAAACACAGCAGCCAGAATGGACATAGATGACCATGATGTGGAGCACACAGACTGGTAAACAGGAGGGAAATCAGATAGACCAACGGAGCAAGAGACAAGAATATATATAGATATATCGATATATTGGGCTAATTAGGCATGGATGATTAAAAATTTGAAGATAAAACAAACAAAACAAAACAAAAAAAAGCAAGGTAAATCATTAACAATATAAACAAAATGTAATTATAAAGAAAAGTTAAATGGGGGAGAGAAGCACAGGACGCATACATACAAACAAAACCCCAACTAGAAAAATGAAAAATAGACCAGAGAAAAAATAGAAATATGGCAGAGCCAAATATTGAATCCAAGGTTTTAGATAAATTACAATAAATTTTGTCCTCCTGTTAAATTTCTGTAAATACTAAATTAAATTTTTATAGGAAAACATACAATGCTGTCAATTAGTTCAATGGAAAAACATAATGTTTCTTTTTTTTTTCCATAGGTGAAGGGTATTACATCCATTTCGCTGCTAAAGAGGACAAGCAACTGAAGGTAAAGGTGATGGTCAAATAAGAAATGAAATGTAGACCACAGTATTGTTTAGGAATTGGGCCGAGTACACATAAAAACAATTTTGCCGGAGCATGCTGTCGAAAAAAATGTCACAAAGCAGGCGCAAAGCTTGTCAAGGGTAAACAAATGGAAACAAATGTTTAGCTTAATCCTGATTGTCTTTTCAGCCTTGTTTTATGACTGAGCAGCTGATGTGTGGTTAGTCAAAGCTTGCTTGTGTACGCTCTAATAAAGGGGCAGATTGCTGTTGTCCTCTGTGATTTATCCCACACTTCCGTCCTCCATCTGCACAAGACGAAAAGTTAATTAAAAGCCTGCCTTGTCACCTCATTCCACCCCAGACAGCAAAAACAAATCATCTCCCACAATTTTTATTATTTCTTTATGAACAACACCAGAACTAGTGTCAAAAAGGGCAGCATGAAGGGTTAAAAAAACCCCTACTTTTTCAGCTTGGCCTTAGACTTCATTACAAGACTTAACAACTGCTACCATATGTTTCCATTTGTCCTCTTACTAATTGTTTTGTGTTGTCAGTTTGTAAAATTTTTTAATTAAATTTTAAATGCCTGGCTTGTCAATAGAACTTTCCACAGATTTGAATTGTGTATTGTGACATGTAATTTAACTAACTGAGTCCTCTAAAACAATCAACAATTTCATCATTGCTGAAAGCAGACATCTGCATCTAAGCCACCATTTTGGTGGCATTTGGATGTTCAGCTTTGGATCACTGAAGCAATTCCTCAACCACTTCTACTGCTGATTCACCACATACGGCAGGGCTGTTTGTCAGAGGAGACAGCACTATTCTCACTGAGGAGGAGCAATATACAATTTTCCTCTGGGGAGCAGAGAGTATATGAGCAGGGGCTGAGAGGGAAGTTCACATCCGGGACGCAGAGTCCTCATAAGTGTTTGTATGTCCTTGCATTATCCTCACAACTTAGAGACGTTCCAATTTAATTGCAGAGAATGATTTTTTTCCCCCATTCAATGCTGGACAGCAGCCACTATTGGATCCATTCAGAGTACACATGTCTGATCTCCTCTGCTGGCTTATAAATGCTTCAGAGTTTTTATTGAAAAGAGAGGGGTGCTGCTTATGACTGGCTAAAGAGTATTGTGTTCTATGTCTCGGGTATTGCTCCCTTTTCAGATAAATGTAGTTTCTTGTAGAAGTTTTTGTAGTCCCCTAATTACAATGTTTCCATTTTACAGTCTATATTTTGAGAGATCAACCTGATAGCAGACATTGCTACAACATTTATAATCTTATCATCTTACTACCTGTTTATACTTTATTTCCTTGCTGTTTTTTAATGTTTGTTTAAGTGGAGAAATGTATTTGGAACAGTTAACATTAGGTTATAACAAGGCACTGAATGGAAAATCTAAATAGGGAATTTAGATTTAGTTTACTGAGGATGTATAGAAAGTACATTAATAAGAATTCAATGGTAGATGTACATACACTGCATTTTATGTACGTAGAATACATGGCATACTGACACTTGGAAGGAAAAAGCTCCATCAAACAGCCACTAACCAAAACATCAAATTAAAAAACGGGAAATATCATCAGCTAATTCTCTTTAATAACAGAAGTGATTGTACTAAAGGCAGGAACTTGTGCGGAGCCCTCTAACTTCATTTCCAATATTTAATGGACGTTTTTCTCTGGATTGTGGCAAGTATCTTGAGAAATTGTCCTCTAAGAGATTTATTATCTAAGATCATGATACATTTTCACAGAGGTTTTTGTAGCATACTGCAAGGGAACTGCAAATACTTCCTAGAAAATAAACTGAAATACTGATTCAAGGAGACAGTAATAAATGCGATATTATATATACTATATAATATATATATTGTAATGCACGAAGGAGAACACTACAAATCATGGATTTCTCCCATGTGATTTTTTTTCATTGATATGAGAAAATAAAAAAATAAAGATATGTTAGAAGAGGAATTTTGTGTATTTTGTAGATTAACTATGAAATGTATTATACTAACTTTATCAGGATAAGTTTTACACCAGTATCCTCCAAAACACAATTACTTCCATAGGTCTTAGTCACTTTAAGTGTCCCTCCAATGAGTCTAGAGAGGGCCATTACTCCCAAATAGTAATGGATAAAGAACAGATGTCACCTTGAACTGCAGCGGTATCAACAAACGCCTCTGAACAATTCATCAGTAAAAACGTTTAACCTGTACTGTACGTCACATGTACAGGTTTGACACTGAAAATTTAATCAAATCAAATGTTCATTGATTATGATCACATTTACAAAAAGGTCACTTTCAAGAAAATTAAAAAATATGGTAACAGCATTATCACTATTCCAATAATATAGCACATTGCATCTATAATAGTTTATATTCATTTTGAAATCAGGAGAAAATCTTTCTGATTTGCATAAATAATTGCAGGGTAAAACATAATGTGTATGTGGTGTCATATGGTTAAGAATTAAAGAGCTTTGTTGAGGTAAACATTATTGTCAGCCCAGCTAATGCAAAAACAAAAGTGTTGGCTTTCCTAATATTTTGCAAAGTCGTGTTTTTTTGATAAGTTTTACAATGTAATGGATAAATGGAGTGGGTTGTGCCAGTCTAATTTGATAAAAGCGATCTGTGGAGCATTGCGGCTCAGTGGGGTCTGTTGTTCCTCACATGGTCTAACTAAGTAAACAGCAGCATAATCACATTCAGGCCAAAGTCTGTTTACTTTCTTGGGTACTGCTGCTTTGGCAAGAGGCAAAAGGGGTTAGGTGACAGGGGTCTCATGAATGAGTGCACCATTGCTAATTTATCCATCCTAATGCTAATACAGTTTACAGGGCCAGTGAAAGACCCTGTAGATTGACAATGGGGGAAAGAAGCCCAGCTTAAATCAATTAGCTAAGAGTACAAATATCATGTAAATCATATCTCGCCTGGCCCTGGGCAACAGGCCTAAAATGGGAGGCACATGCAGCCAGAGAGCAGCACTTACTTTGTTCTGGACAGAGTCGTTACTGAGGTTCAGCAAGCACGCACCTGCTGTTTCAACTTGCTTTCAGTTGAACAGGTACTAAAAATATGTCAAAAGTTAAATATCTGGTTGTGACAGTCAAGATGCCTTATTTATTCTGTATTTCCAAGAGTGTGATGTTAATCCACCAAGCCTTTGTGGAACTAAACCAGAAGTGATCAGTCACTTTTATCTGGATAACATGTCAGAGTCTAAATCCTCCTCTCTGAACTGCAGAATTGAAGAACCTTCTAAACCAGCAGCCATGACCACTTTACCTCATTATTTTTACTAATTTCTATTTCTACAACTAGATGCAGCACTTTGTGTGCTTTGTTTTATGATGATGTTACCTTTCCTTTTTTCACTTTGTATCACTTTATATTATTTGTGGTTTTTATATGCTCTCCTTTTGGTCTTCCCTTATCCATCATCCCCACCAGTTGAGGCAGATGCCCATCTTCTAGGAGCTGGGTTCTGATACAGTTTTCTTACTGCTAAAATTGAGTTTTGCCCTTCTCACCATCACCAAATGGTTGCAAGGTAAATTTCTGGTTTTGCAATTATAATCTAATGTTAAAGTGTTGAGAAGATTTTTGTTACAAAACAATACATTTAGTTAACTAAATTTCATTTGACTTTTATCTCACTGAGACAAATAATATCTCACCTAATACCTGTTTGGCCTCGGTTAGCCATTCATTTCATGTTTGGCTGCTGTAACACCATGTAACTGAACTGTGGCAGATAACACTGCAATGGCATTACAGTTACATTTGTGTGGAATCCTACTGGCACAGCTGCCAGCACTATTTACCCACTGAGAGCGAGTGCAATGAGACACAAAACTTACAACTAATGATTTGTGGAAAACACAAATGCACAATGACTGATGGCAAAACCCCTGTTGCAACTATATATATATTTTAAATGTTACTCAGCATGTACAGCATTTCTGCCAGCTTAACTCTGTATGAATAAAGATATGGAATTTAGTTGTGCAGACTAAAGTAGTATAACTAAAGAGCAGTTTAATCTAAAAAGTTTCTTTGCATTCCATCTGCCTGCTAACCCTGTGAGTTTGGTAGGCAGGCAATAGGAGTCATATCATGAGAAAAGGTGGAGACATATGGTGGCTGTGCTGAGAAGCTGTATGTGGCAGATAACATTTTCCACCAATGATTCTGATCACAGTGGAATCCTGGAGAAGTAGAGGGTCTCAAGGGGAGCAACATACCATCTGGATTCCTGTGAGCTGTGACACATCCAATTTACCTCTACCTGTGGCCCAGTCAGTAACCTCTCTGTAGTGCTCACCAGTGCAGAGACAATAGCCAGAGAGATTAGATGGAGTCAAAACTGACAAGACCAACTTTTCAGAATTGTCAGATTGTGTTTAAATGCACAGGATACTTTATAGTAAATCAAGAAACTTCTTTAGCTGACTGTGTCTAATGTTTATGGAAAACTACAGGACAGTCAACCTATCAAAACTTTCTTTTAATCTGTTTCCACAAATCAACTATCAAATTGTAAATGAGGGGAAAGAAATTATTTTAAATTATTAGAAATCATTTTAATTTAATTTTAACATTAGCATGCAATGATAGGCTTAAATTGATTGAACTAAGGAAAATGCCCAAATCTGCTCTGTTCTAACTGTTAGCTAAGCTAACTGGCTTGGGTCTGTAGCCTTATAAAATGGTTATCTAATGCAGTAGAAATGTATGTATGCAAAAAATAAATTATCATTATTGATATTCCAAAAATGTGTCTTTGATATTTTATTTTTATGAATGTGATTGTGTAAAATATTTAAGCAATTTTTTACACAATCAATGCTTGCCTTAGTTGTAGGGACAACCATCTCTCTGCATCCCATTTTAGACAAAAAATGTTTTTGTCCAAAAGTTACAAAATTATAGTGGTGTAATAAACAAGACACACATAGGAGTAAAGCATCTACACTCGAGAGGCACTCCACCGATAACAATTATCCTCTCCAACCTGAGGGTATTTGCTTTCAGGTAATTGATGGATGGCTGGATTTCCATGTGGGAAATGCGCCTTCACATTCAATCTGTTTCACTTATTTTGGAGTTACTACCAGCCATGCTGCCTGTGGTTAGTTGATTATCTCTGCCCTGCCTCATTAGCAGCCAGACCAGACAGACATGCAGCAATCAGTCACTTCATCATCTGAATCCAGCCCCTTAGGATGAGATCTCTGCAGTGATGAGGGCCTCTGTGGTCGCCTGGGTACCATGGATGACCTGAAGCTGAGAGGCGTCATCCTCGCAGCCAGTCTCCCTGAAGAGTTGATTTGATGGCAGCCCAGACACTTAATTGAATCACAGAGACATAATCCTGACCAAACATACAGACGTCATTAACCCGACATATCCACTGAGTAATGGCTAAAAGGATAAAACTGTGTCACGAAAGCACCAGTCATATACACATCTGTAAAATTAGTCACACAACTGTTCATTATATAATTAAGTTTCCAGGTAGTTCGTATTACTTGAGCTGTATGTTTTAGTAACTGTGGTGTTTTAGAGTGACTATAGTGATGGATTTGGATAGATCCAAATTTTGAGAGTTAAGTGTCTTGACGGCCATGATTAAAAATATAATTTTGGATAACATGCGCAAATGTCATCTCTCTTTTGAGAATTTTATTTTTCCCATTGTGTTTGGGTAACTGATAAGAAGGGTTTTTTTGTTTCTTTGTTTTTTGTTTTTTTGTTTTTACCTCATCTGACACTGGACTTAATCTTGTCCTCCTAAAATGTATCCTCCCATAGGGATCACTCTCATAGTGGTATATTACCCATCTCACAAGGCGGGTCATTTCCACATCCACCATTGATAGGCACTGATTAAATCTCTGCAAGTCTGACCCTACTATGAGCCCCAGGAGATGGCTTTAGCTTCCATGGTCCATAACACTAGAGATGCCCCACTCCATCATAATTATATCTAGCCAGGGCCAATGTCTCCTGTTCTTCCTGTTCAACATAAATTAGTTCAGGGGATTGAATTTTGCATCAAGATTTTTGTATGCCATAATACAATGGCAGACAGAAATTCTATTTGCAAAATGAACTAAGAGATTTAAAGAAATCCAGTACTGGGTTGTTCTCAAAGACACAAAAGAAAAAGAAAAAAAAACACGCCAAGAGGCTAATGACCTCTCTTTTCTTTTTTTTTTTAACATAATATAAAATATTATATAAAGAGTTATTCATATTGTTGATTGAGTGGCTGATGTTGCTGTTCTTCTCTTTGCTGCATAATTTGGGTATAAAATTTAAAACGAGAGAATGTTAGCATTAGGTTTTCTGTAAATTATATCCAATATTTGACCTTATTTTATAATGCTGTATTTTCATATATTTTCTCTTTCCATGACCTTCTAACCACTTATTAATTGCTTGATAACATCGCTGAATTTAAATCATTTTATGTGGTATTCATGATTCCTCTGACAACTAATGTTGCACAGTGATGACCTTGGTATTTCAGTAAGTGAACCTTTATCAATTTACAGTGTTTCTGAGCTGTTTTCTATGCATTTTTTTTAAATTTCTAACATGCAACTTTTGCGTGTGAGAAAACAGAAAGAAAAGTTTTGCCAACAGTCTTGCAGATTTGCATGACTTTGGCTCGATTGGGCTCTTGTCTGGGAGCTTTTAAACACACCTTTCTAAACGCATTAAGATCTCATCCAGAGCAGAAAGAATTGATTCCAGTCAGCTGTGATTGTAGGGATGCATGTCAGTGAATAGCGCCATCCTATGGGATCTGACAAATGAGATCAATTTTACAGTTTTCTTAACACATGAGACCCATCTAGGTGTTTTGTCATTTAAATTACAAACAGGGAGACACACAAATGTTGACATATTTGTATAGTCAGACAAATATATAACTCTGTATGTTGGGTGAACATGTGATCCTACGATTCTGTGCCTTCTTTCTCTTTTTTTGCTTTTGGTTTTCATATATTTTGTCTAACAATCACGATCACCATCAGCTTAACAACCACACATCCAGATCTGTCAGGCTCAGTAATAATTTGTGACATGCAATTTGTTAAGGAAGCCTTTCAACTTTCAGTCCACTTTGGTGAAGGCTAAAACGACCACACAAGCTCCTTGACTGTGGACATCAGGGGAAGGCCACCTCTAAATCAGGGGCGCAAGTGGAGATCAGAGATGGCCCAGACCAATCGATCCATTTAGGATTTGTGGGGCAGTGTGAAAATAAAAAAAGACAGCAATGTAGAGTACATATTAAGTCCTGTTCTATCTGCAGGTGTCACGTAAAACCATTTATCTTCTTCTCTCCTGCTGTATGAGTCAGTGGCCATCACAGTAGCCTCATCTTCTAGCCTGTCACTGAGAAGCAGAATAAGTTAATGAACAGGCTAATCTGTCTTCTCCAGAGGCTGTTCATTAATAACTGCTCGGTTTGACAAAATAGATATGGACTGCTGAGATAAGCCCTCACACTTGCCATGTTTTGCATCAATTGGCTCTTTCTCCAAATCTATTTTTTTTTTTGCTTTCTTGGAAAAAAGAAAACTAGACATAGGGCATGTGCAAAATATGATCATCTATGACAATCAGTACTAAATATAGTGTGTTTTACCTAATGTACCTTTACCCTTTGATGAACTGACTGTAATTTTTGAAATAACTTCATTCTAATGATATGCTTGCTGGATGTATCAATAAGCAATTAATTTCGTGGTCAGTGTGTAGTAGGTATTTGTTGTGTGGTTTTTCAGTGGTTTAGGCCAAGACAAATTGCTGAACACTAAAGGCATGCCAGTGGCCAGTGGAGTTTTAATGACTGGCATGTAAAAAAAACAAAAAAACATTAGAAAGCACCCAGTAATATTTGTACAAATGTAGTAAGTAAAACTATAGGGAAGTAAAACTAAAGTTCAACTGACTGAACACAGATTTTAGTTGGGTTCCTGTCAAAGTCCTGTTTATTTATTAAATGCAAAATTAGACAAAAGCTACTTTCAGCTGTGTCTTACTTATATCGGGTGACTCTGGATGTTTGATTTGACAGATTTTTATACTAGACGCCTTTCCTCACTCAACCCTAGAGGATTTGTGACCTCCTTTAAATGTTTTGTTTGCACTATTTTGATCTGCATGATCATATGTTTTAACACAAGTCGTATTTGGAGTGAATAACACCCGGTCTTCAAGTTTAAGTATTATTTACAATTATTAGGTTTAATTCCACAAAATTCTAATTAATTTATTTCACGTTTTACAACTTTGTTTACGAAGAGCCCTCCACCACTAGTACCTACTCGACTCGACTGAACTTGACTTGGTTTTTAGGGTTTTCCATTAGGCGGTAGTGCCTTTTACTTGGTGCTTCTTTAGTACCTGTTAGGCCATGGTTCCAAGTGAGCTGAGTCGATCTGAAGATGCAATGTCAGCAGACTGCATGCCACAATAGATGGCATCACTAGATGAGTCATGAGAGTGACTGCTTCACAAAACTCAAAGCAGCCATTTTTGAAATAAAGCAACAAGAGAAATGGCTACACACAAACCAACACCATTGTTTCCAGATCTGACTTTGACAGACTCTGACAGGTCTGATTTTTGACCACACTGCTATAATGACCCCATGCACATTATGTGGTACTTAGCTGTAATGGAAAACAACTGAAACCGAGTAGAGTCGAGTTGACTTGAGCCGAGTAGCTACTAGTGGAAAAGAGGCTTAAGTACTTTTTGAAGGTGGATTTAGGCTTTCAGTTTTGACTGAATGTATTTGTTTAATCCAGCAATATTGTGGAATATACACCAAAAAATATGGCAAGTGTAATTAAAGATGCATGATAGCACAATGTCATCCTCTGATAGATTTATATAGATACTTGTGTATCTTCATAAATGTGGTGTAGATACATCTACATGCACAAATGCTGACCGCCACAAACAGACAGGCCACAAACTCAACTTTATTCATAGATTAGCATAACACCAAAACACCTTGCAGATGCAGATGAGTTGATCCCTTTGAAGGCAAAGACGGTGGTTAATCGATATCCTCACATGAAGCTGAGACTCTGGTAGAGGAGCCAAGCACTCCAGGTAATGAACTGCCTGCTTGATATATATCCCTTACAGAGTGGGATTGCAGTGGAGCAACATGGTACTGCAACAGCAGCAATTCTTTGATTAGGCATTTCTCTTCCATCACGCTTCCCTGGCACACAGAAAGTCTCTCACTCACATACACTTACTGTTTGCTGATGTGTCAACATATTCACTGTCGACCCGTCGCAGGGCTCACAGAGCTCATATTACATTTTAATACTGCAGAAACAAGCGTGTCAGAGGGAAGCTTTATTTATTATTTTTATTTTGCATTTTTAATCTTAAGTCTTATATGCTTACTTTCTCTATAACGTTGTGAAAATATCAGGCTGTAGTTATAAAACCAAGATCAAAGCTTAGGGATTTCTGAGCTCTTTTGTCTTTCGATGCCAATGGAGCATTTGTTACCAAAGCCCATGTAAAATCAGTCCAAAGCTACTTCATCTTTATCAGTTTAATGACTTTCCTAAAATGGTTGAACCAGCCATGAATAACCAGTGAAGTGTTAAAAGTGCTGTTTACCTCTAAATACTTATTTACTTATTCTACCAATTTCTTTTAAACTCCACGGTAATGTAAACCCTCAGATTTTCTTGGATCCCAGTTCTCTGGTCTATTCAATTACTCCACATAGGAAGCAGTTTGTTATACTAGTGATTAAATTATTTCCACTTTACAACACGGCATGGCCTGAATTGTTACATATTTACCAGTTAACAATATTTATCCTAGGCTACAGTCCCACACACTGTCATTAATTTCTATTCTAATGAAGACATACATGCAATACATCTTTGAGATTTATCATAAAGTCAACAACCCAAAGCAAAGTTGAGCACAAAGACATTTCAAAGCAAATGTGATGTCTAGGTAGAACTGTAGGCTACATAATCCTGCAGGCCTGCGCCTCATTATTGCCTTTATTACCTGTTTAAGATCAGGCTCTAGCTCCTGGGTGGATCTGCTCACACAGAGTTTCAGCAACATTCTGGGTTCTTCATTAGCTTTGGGTTGGCATGCGGTCTGTTTGCAAACAAATGCTGTTATCTTGCACTCTTTTGTGCAATAAAAATAAAGGTATTTATTTGTATGTATTTCTAATTCATGTAACTTAAATTAACTGTTTCCTTTTTAAATCTTCATTTTGTACCCACCTGCAAAAATACTGCAAAAAGCTAAACTATTTAAGAAGTCAAATTAGCAGCATAGTCTGCAGCATTGTTCGAATCTGTTTCAGGTTGTATTTTGGCTCTTCTTGCTAAATATTTTTACCCGTGCTAACAGTGACAGTGCTAATATGCTTATGTTGCTGTATTTGTTCGCTATATATTTTAGTTCAAAACACAGAAGTACCTATGGGGATGTTGGTGATAAACTAGAATGTTGGAGATTTTAAAATTTTGACCTGATGTTTCTTACAGATAAAAGGTCAAAAAATTACAAGTCGTAAAAATGAATCCAGAGCCAGATTTGGATATTTGTGCCAGGCAATCATTTTGTTGGTTATGAAAATATTTCATTAAAGCAATCATGTCACTAGCAGGGCTTAAAGAAGAATATGTCAACAGAACAGAAGTATACTTTTTTATTAAAGATATTAAAAACCTAAAGCAGTAAATTGTAGAGTGACAAAGCTATTTTCTTTGTGGTTGGGCATTTACTTAGTGGCATTTAAACCACTGAAATGTTTTAGCTTTCTGTAGTGAAATGCTTGCACTTAATGACTCAGAACCGCCAGAGAGGATTTTCCCCCAGGGCCTCATCATTGGAGTTAGTAAAAAGGAGCTGCCAACATCTTACTTGGTTTCCACATATAGTCTATATGCCTGCATCACATAAGGTGTGACATGTGTAAATATATTGTTGTTTAGTAGACCATCTGAGAAACGGGACCAGGACTGAAATTGACATCAAATAAATGAACAAGTTATTATTATTTCTTCCGACATGTTTAACCAAATTCAGAAGATCATTTATTGTATGAAACTTGCATCTATGCAGACTTCTAAGCTACTTAATGAGACTTGCATATTAAGCAGTACAATCACTTCCAATTGAACTCACTCTTTATAATGTCAACAAGACATTTTCTTTTTTTTCCTGAGTTTAAAAAGTAAAGAAAATCTTTGAATGGTGCTAAAACTGTGTTACTTTCTGCAAACAACATTTTGGAACAAATTCGTTATTTATCTTCTTTTCCGTTCAAGTATAATGGATGATATTCTATTATTGATGGGATGCTTGGCTTAAATCCAGTGTCCAAACAGCCTTCCTACTCTCCAATTAGGAATTATATTATCAATATTGAGCATTTCAGAATGTGTCCCAGTAAATTGTCATCACTGTTTAATATAATGAAGTTGTTGGCCATTTGCAAAATGAAATGGCTCATAGTTCATTTTTGTGAACGTACTGCTGTTCCTTGCATATTCAATGTAAAGTACCAAAGTCTACAGTTGCCTCTAGAGTCAAAGTTCAAATTAAAGCTGGAGTCAGGCTGTTAAAACTATTACAACTGGCTGTTTAGTTCAACATTTGATTCCACAGTTGCAGTAATGAAAAGACTAATGAAAAGAGACTGACACAGAAATATGACACAGAAAACATGTTGGTCAAGGGTATGTTGGTCAAAATGTTGGCAATTCATTTCAACTTCTTTATTTATTCCAGGTACCTTTCCCTCACTGCATATCAGGGCAGCAGGGCAAAGAAAAAACAGCAAAAAATGTGAGAAGATTACCTGAAGAGTCTGACTTTATAAAGATGTTTAACAAAAGGACAACGTTTACATTACAAGAAGTAAATGCAGTTCAAATTTATATTTTATACTTGCAAATTAATGCATAACATTTAAAGTTTTATAAATGTTTAAAATAACCATCTCCAATTATTACATTAGTGTAGGGGCACCATTCAGTGCAGTGGAGTAAAAACACAAGGACTCAGAGTTTAGGGTTATGGGTGACTGTTTTAGCATTTATATCAGCACTATCAATATCTATAATATTTTATTTCCTCCTGGTTTTCTACTTCAATTAAAGAAAAGTGCTGCACATTGATATCTGCTTGAGTTTTTATACTTTGAATGTATCTGACATCAGAGCTGTTTTCATAGCCAGCCATGGTCCAACAAGCAAATGTGATATTCTGAAACACACTGCAAATGGATAGAAAAGGTTAATTGCCATGTTGTCTGGAAAAAAGCTTACATTATTTGACAAAAATGCAAATATAAATTCTGAACCATGACTGGTGACTATTTGTAACCATACTTTGAATATGTTAATCTTAATAAAGCTATTCCTGATTGTAACAAAGCACATTCTATAGCTCCTACACATCAGAGAAACCTTCTTTCCAAGTAGTGTATTTCCACAAAGATATATTTGCTAATAGAAATATGATTGTAACCTCATCACATAAAATAAAATATTTCATTTCTATCTTGCAACTTTTGTTATTTGTTAATTTTCTAAATATATGAAAACAAACTTGCACTTGTACACTTGAAATTTTGCTATGACAGTTATTACATCTCAGTGACCATCATTTATACTTTTATCATTCTCTCTTTGTGTAGTAATTCATCTCTAAGTTCACACTTAGTGAAATATCAAGAGTGCATTGTATTACAGCGATAAATCAAACCCAGGGATTCACTTCTAAGTCGAAGGCAGAAAAAATAGCATGGTAAAGTATTATTGTAAAACTTCGGAAATGTATCAGCAGCAGAGCTATTTAAGAAAACATGTATTTTCTGCATTTACAGTTGGTGCCGTTGGTCTAAAATATGATTTTTGTAAAAAAACAAGTGAACAAACTGTTCAGTCCATGGCCCTCTCCTCCTCAGCCTGATAAAAACAAGAGAGGGTCAAAACCTAATCAGGCCCTATTGATCTGCTTGCACTGATCCAGTCCAGAAGTCTTTGGACTTTAAATTTATAACCCTTGGAGAGTCCTTGGGGCTGTTCTTCATGCCTGATACAGTTCCTTTGCTGGTCATTATAATGAGGCTTTAAGCAGCTTGGTGACTGTAAATCTGCTACGCTAAGATTGCGCTGCTCCAGATCTGACTAGACCTCACCTCAGTAAATCACACATTCAGGACCGGAGAATAATTTACTGTCTTCTTCCGCACAGTCGCTAGTGCAGCACGAAGTCAGCAAATGATACCAAGACACCAATACTGCCAAATTATGTTGCGGGTTTTGAAAAACATTAGGTCCATGATTAGCAACATTTTTAGTTGAGTACTTGAGTAAATAATACGAGGCTGGTGCTTGTTTAGTGTTATTAGAACAGAAATCACATACTGACGTGTGAATGCTGAAATCAAAACAGGTACATGCTACTGTGTGTAGAACATCTTTAATCTTTAAAAGATTAAAAATGATTTCTTTGAGTATGTTTTTCTTGTAGTTCGCGGAGATACTGACTCACACGGAGCCTATTAATTAGGGCGCGGGCGAAACAGAGGTCAAATAAATACATGTGGGTCGTTATACTGACATTACTGGTTCAGTATAACTGCCCTCTAATTACCTATTATCTGAAATCGCTCCAGAGCTGGTGTAAACTTGAAGTAACTGATCACAGATCGGTGGCGGCGCAGGACACCGGATCTCGATGAGTTGCAAGTGACTGAGAGCAGCAGCGCACCAGAGCAGGTTGCTGCTTTTTGGCGGAGCACAAAGTCCCGGTTGCCGATGTGGTGCCAAGTGGGGGCTTTAGTGGATTTCAGGACCTGATTTTTACGAAAGAACTCCGCGGTGTGACAAGAGACACCGGCGCTGTGATGGTAAAGTGACTAAATCTCAGGCTTATAGAGT
>VUQR01022928.1:0-11944 GCA_015108515.1 Hemichromis elongatus | reverse complement strand
CAAAAGGTCAAGTTCAGTGAAGCCTAGCAGACAGCTGCTGTCAGTTACTGTTTTATTTGGCAATCCACCTGACACTCAAAGGCCTTCCCCATAAGAGTGCAAAATTTATAAACTTAATCTGAATACCTATCTATCTATCTATCTATCTATCTATCTATATATGATATAAACGACACCATTGGTTGTTTTAGGAGAAGCTCTGTGCTGTAAACATGTCATGAGCAACAACAGTGCAACACAGTGACAAGACAACCTGTGGAGAAACTAGACAGATGTGGATGTGAAACAGAATGTGATGTTTTTAACCGAGTTGAGTTTTTGTTTTGAGTCTGCTAATATTTCAGCATTTAATAACCAGCTGAGCATCTTTGTTGTCAGCATCTAGCCGCACTTGAACAATAGTTCCAATGTGTACAAGAAAAGCTTTATATTGTCCTTTTTTCAAAACATTCTTAACCAAGAGAGTAAAAAAGGTGAAAAAAATATACACCATAAATCATAACTCAAGCTTAAACCTCTGAAATCCATCTGCTGACTAAGATAACCTATCTAGATGTTGACCTGTTCACAGCCTGGGTTTATAACGCTAACACAAAAGTGATATAAATGTGACATTTTTGACAGTCCACGTATGCATGTTACTCGTGGAACAAATGACACAAAATTTACGTGCAGATAAATATTACTTTATAAGTTTAGTTTATATTAAAATAATCTGTGTATGTGAAGTGGATGCTTAGATTTCATGTGATAGAAAGACTCATGCATTTGTTATTCTCTTTATTGGAATAATATGATGGGCTTGATGGGCCTCTGTTGTATGTGGGAATAGCATCACCATCAATCTGTCTACAGTGCCGTTATTGCTATCACCAGTTTTTTACCTGGGGAAATAATGTTACTCTTTCAACCACATTTATTGGGAAGCTAATTGCAGTCTCCCTCCAATTCATTCATTACATTTTGTGTGTGTGTGTGTTTTTAAAAAAAAATATATATCAGGTGTCAGATACCAACACCTAGCCTAGTCACAATAAACTAGGTCACAGCCATTTGTACTCAAATTATAACATTTTCCTCACACTCCAGGATGCCTGAGGTGTAGGAGGGAAAACTACTAACCCTAAGTAGTGGCTGTAACTCACCAAACTGAAGGCAAATTTTGATTTTATCATTCACTTTCTCCTACAAATCAATAGATACCAGCAAATCAATGACAGATCAATAGGGAGGAAACTGGGAATGAGAAATTGCTCGTTTCAAAAACCACTACGGACAGCACTGATGATGAGGTGAAAGGGTCAATAGATATTCCAATGTACAGAATGGAGCAGTGTGAAGAGCGATCTTCTAAGGGTTATACTTTGATCCATGAAATGCATGAAGAAATGTTTTATAGAATCTTACGTGTTCCCTTTAAAACTAACAAGCATTTACTTTTTTATTTATTGTCTTCATTTGGTTTCTATATTTCAACATATTCTAACAGTATTGATTAATCTTACTGGTCTGCAGTGTTATACTTTTTTAAAAAAAAAAAGCCTGCATGAAAAAATGTGTACATTGACTGCCTGAAATTATCTTAATGATTTCTGTGTTTTTGCAGGTTATAGAGGACTGGAAGTATGTGGCAATGGTAGTGGATCGTCTGTTTCTGTGGATCTTTGTTATAGTGTGTGTGGTGGGAACCCTGGGCCTGTTTCTCCAGCCTCTTTTCCAGAGTCAGATTGTTGCCAACCATGTGCCCAGTTCGGACATTCCTCACATCTAATCCTAGAAGAGGAAGACTGAGCTACTTCAGGGTTTTCATAAGAAACTGTGCTATTACGCTAATATTATGTATGAGGGTATAGAGGATATGTAAAGGTTTTGATGTCTTTTTATTTTTTGCTTAGCACTGTGTTGGCAGGTAACAGAAGCACTGATACAATGTCGTCTGTGGCAAATCGTACCCAGGGGGCACAATAGAGGGATACTTGTAAACATGTATGTAAATGTATGGTGTGGTAGAAAATGAATAAAAGGCACTTATTGTCATATAACATTCAAAACAATACGCCCTAAAACAATAAATCACCCAATATTTTAAGGAATCATTACATTTGCATAGGTTAAAATGCAGCATCATTACTCTGAGGTTGTTTCTCTTAGGCTGCTGTTTCTTGAAGGACGTCTGCAGATTTGGACTGAGTGTAGTTTTCACTGCACTGAAGTATGCTGAACTGTTGCAGTAATATACATAATATACACTGTATGACTGCTGTCAGATGTAATGTGGCCTGTCATCTGTTACTGTGTCACCGAAATACAATAAAGAGCTGTGTGCTCTTTTAGTTTGATTAAATGCATGAAATTCCCTATAAAGTCTTAAAGATGTCAGGGTTTTGCCAATGTGCTTAGTTAATCTGTATTGCTGGTGATAAAGATCAAAGCCAATGTGTTCATTTAGGGCGTGTCAGTTAGGATGGTTTATCATATAGATAAAACTGTTGTTTACTTTCAGTGCAAAACCCCCCCAAAAAGCAAGACAAGGCAAAAAATACTGACACAACAAAACTTTTAGAGTCGTCTTTATTGCAGTCTCTTAAGATCGAGTACTTGCCATAGCCATTCCATATGACTGACATGTAACTGTAAGTTACTATTTCTCCTAAACTTATATATATCAAGGGTCTAAAAAACAGAAAAAGAAAAGAGATATTCTAGAATTAGTTTGTTTTATGCCGCAGTAATATGAAGGCTCATTGACACTAAAAGCACCAAATCTTTGCTAAGTGCTCATTTTTACAGATGGGCAATTGTAAGCACACAGATAAATGGAATAAAACAAAGCAGACAAACACAACCTATACTAACACACACAAACGAAACAACACACAACGCTTACAACTCACTAAAGAGTGCTGAGTGTGCTCGTTAAAGGTCCTGCAGACTTTCGGTATTTTGTGAGCCATGCATGTAAATCAAGAGATAGCAATAAACATCTGTGTTTATGGATCGACTGGCTTTATTTTAATCTTACTTTTCAGTTTTTCCAAATGGTTAACTGTTTTTTTCATGCGCCTGTTAACTTCCATTTATTATTGAAGCTGGATGTTGCAATTCCACAGCACAAATCCATAAAAATATTTCTTCTGGTTCAAACCAAAAAAGTTGCAGGAGTCTTGTTTTCAATAATTATTTCCACATCTTATATCAGAAGACTTGTGTCATTAGGATACCTATGAGATATGTGCAAATATATTTAAACAAGTATTTATTTTAATGCTTGTGCCTCCCACATTTAACACACCGCAGACCTCAAAAGGCCAAAGATCCAGTCTTGAATTCTTAAATTAAATTTTACTCCATGTTTTACTTATAAACTGATTTTTAAAGAGATATTTATCACTAAAAATGGTTTGTAGAATTGCTCAAGCCTTGGTTAAAGCTTTCTATGTGTAGCCGTACACATTCTGCTCTACCTGAATAAAACTTTCTGAAGGTCAGTTGAAGAAATACTATATAATCCTGTATTAATTCCCAGGACTGACTTTTCTTTCCATTGAAACCATTTAAAAAAGTTGAAATGACATGAAACAGCCTCCCTGGTCTTGGTATAGATTTATTCATCTCAAAGTATATGCAGTAGGTTAGAGGTCAGCTGAAAAGAAGGTCTGAATGATAGACCCACTGGGAAACACAGCTGGGCAAAATGAAGACGACAGCAAATGTGGACTGCAAGAAAGAAAAATAATAATAAGAAAAACGAAGGACAGAAATGAGTATTTGACAAACTCAAAGCCAGAGGCACAGAAATTATTGAACTTGCTTGAATGTATCTTGTTAATTCAATAATAAAGTCTGTGAGAGCAAAATTTCTATGAACACTACCTGGGTCTATTATATCCCAAACATATTCGCTTCACAGAGCCCAAACATGACAGAAACATGACATTTAATGTTTTCAACCAAACAAAATTTATCTGATTGCGATTTAAAATAAATCACAACTGCCACTGATAATTTTTTTTTCAATGGACACAGAATGAATGGGTGGGGGTTCCACTCACAGTAAGAATAAATGAATAAATACAGTCTGATCCCTTGCTGTTTGGGGTGATGTGACTGTGTGTCAGGCTTGAAGGACAACGGCTGTTAAGTCTTGGGAAGCTGACCAACCAATGGTGTGAAAAATGCACCACTCAACAATTTACCGCTGTTTTCCTTGGTTAAGTCACTATATTTTGCATATTTTGTATCATTATTTTTGCAGTGCATTGTTCCTGACTGTGACTGGTTGTATGCCTCAGTGTGGCTCTGCCTCCCTCACTCGCTCGCTCCCTCTGCTCGCTCGTTCTGCTGGGTGATGCGGACGAGCTCTTACTCTCTCCACTTTCCTCCTGTGTGCTCTGTGGATCGTCGCTGCAGCTGACCCTGGAATTATCTGGCATTTGTCAATTTGAATAGGATGAAAGCCAGGTTTCGTTTCTTATCTGGTCCCTGTGCTTTTTTTCTGTGTCTTCTGTCAGGTGAGTAAGAGGCTGGTAGCATGAAATCTACTTACTTGTTGCTTTAAGGAAATGTGAAAAAAAAGGAATAGATCGAATTATTTTTGAAGGCTACCTCTATTAGGTTATGTAAAATTTAATGCAGTGCATCAGTGTTCAAATCCTTATTTTATACAATCAGGATAACAGTAATATGTAGCTGTAGTTGCTGTTCTCTGGAAGAGACATACTGTGTTAAAAATGATGCCAGATGAAATCTCATCACTCAAGTTAGAAAGAAAAGAACTTGAAAGTTAAAAAACAAACAAAAAAAAGGTTTTGAAACTATCAAATTTAGAGTTCTACTTTGGGTGGTAAAAGGTAAAGCAGAATAAAAAGGATCACAGCTAAACTGTATAATCATTTAAATATGCAGAGAGATTCCCATGTCTGACATTGTGCTCCTGTGCAGGAGGCACATGTTCAGATGCAGAGCATAAGCTCTTCTCTGTGATATTTTCCAACTACAACCAGTATATACGACCGGTGGAAAATGTGTCTGATCCAGTCATTGTGCAGTTTGAGGTGTCCATGTCACAGCTGGTCAAAGTGGTAAGTAGCCAACAAATGTTTTTCCTCTGTGTCGGAGCTGATGTCTGGCATGTCTGTGATTTATGGGGGCAGCTATTTCACCTCTATAAAACAAATATCACTCTGTCTAATAAACATGACCTTAGATTGCTCTCGCTTATAAAGAGTAGAAATTGTAGAAGATCTGTGTATATACTTGTGTTAACGAGTAGCCCCTGGGACCTAGATGAAAGGGAGGACAATGTGGCTGTTTTTCTGGCCAAGACAAGATGGGAAATGTCAGGTGTCTGAGTACCTCTCAGTTTAGGCACCCCCTATCACTCAGTCACTGCCACTACCAATGGGCACTCCCAGATTTCTCTGCTAGAGTTTTTTGACTGGCGTTCCAGATAGACGACTATGTCACTTGATGCAGACAGGTCGAGCGCAGGTGGCAATAATAAGCATAGAAAGGAACTGTTTGACAAGCAATACAGCTTCATTCACACTAGAAATAGTTTGAAAATACAGAATACTGTACTATATATTTGCTTTATTAATGAATATGTTCTTTTTAGTGTTTGCTTCTTTTTTCTTTTATTGTTACCCTTATTGCACACATTGCTCTCTTTTAACCCTTTATGCCAAACAATTCTTTGGTATTTTAATAGTCTATTAGAGAGAAAATGCCAGTCAAAAATATGTAACATAATTTCACTGTGTATAAACTAATAACCATGAGGTGACATCTTATGCTTCTTCTTCTTTTGCCTCTGTGCAAACAAGGTGTTCTAAAGGATCTAAATAGGTATTAAAGACCTGACTGACCAGACAATGGATGATATATAGAGAGATATATTTTGTAGCATTTAATGTAGCAAGCCAAGCTACAGTGCTGATGGATGACTGTTATTCCCTCTGCACACCTGGTGCTCCAAACTCTGAAGAATTTGGTTCACCTTCAACAACTCCAACATGGCTATATGAGCTCATTTAGAACATCAATACTTTATGGGCTGAGCAACCTAACATCATCTCACAATCACATGATCACTAGGTAGTGGCAATGTGTAATTTTGTCTCAGAGGCTGTTCTGCTAAAGATTATACTTTGACATTTTGGTAAATGTGCTTATTGAGTTGCTATAATGAGATGTAGCATATGATCTACAGCCAAGATTCAGTTCGGCATGCTTGTTGAAACAAAAACTTCAAATTTAATCGTCTGATTTCAATCAAAACAGTTTTTCTTGGTGTCTTTTAGGATTCTGATTGATTTAATTATATGCCACAGAATGTGTGTCGTATCTATCCAAGTGACATAAAATAGCTATTCTCCCGAAGGTAATCGGAAGAGGTTAAACTAAAGCCTTCTGTCAAACACTGAATCCAAGAGCTATTCTGGATACAAGATGGACATATGAATGGTTAATGTTTTGCGCTCAGTCATGAGATTGGTTCATTCACGGTCTAAGTCACACAGAAATCTGACCCTCAGTTGTTTTGTCTCCCATCTTTAGTCCCTCTGCTCCAGCTGTATCACTGTATCATTGCCAGTAAAAAAAAAAAAAAGTTAAAGGCTGCGACCTATAAGCCCCAGCTGTCATGTGTATTATCATGCTCCAGGCATGAGGGACTCAGGTGCAGATCTCTGAAACCTTTTGCCTGGGATACCCAAAGCCCTAATGCTGCAGAAGCACACACATAAATCTCAGCACTGAATTGGATGATTGCCTGTGACAGTTATTATTACTGTTTTAACTTTATTTTATAACATGTACTTAGTTTGCTTTGCTTCAGTGTCCTCATTATCTATTATCTTCTACCTTCTTCTCAGGATGAAGTCAATCAGATCATGGAGACCAATCTGTGGCTGAGACATGTAAGTTTATGGTTCAAGACTGTGCAAACAGACCTTGAGCAAGGGCATCAAGTCTAGATCCAACCTTTTGTCATGCATGATTCTGCGGAGGTAGACCGACAGGTTGAATTATTCATAGGAGAAAGCTTTTTAAACACATTGATCTGTGTGCGCCTATTTTCTTTTAAAAAATCAAATAAACTGAATGCACTTACATTTCATAATCAATTTGGATTTAAAAAAAAATCATTCGACAGTAGTTAAGAAATCTAGAATATCCATAATAGTCATCCATTATGGGACCGTACAGTAAAAGTGATCTGGAGGGGGTGGGGGGTCTCCTGTGCTGTTTTTTTTTCAATGTACTGACAGACACACATCTGTGGAAGAACCAGGCTTCTGTTAAATGTTGAGCTTTAATTGTTCTTTGGTGTTCAGGGCTGGAGCATTGCTTCTCTTATTATTTATGTCATCTGTTGTTTTTAGTCTGTCTCTGGGAAATACTCATAAGGGGCGAGACACATTTCTCCTGCTCTCCATTCCCATCTCGTAATACACTCTGGATACATACTGTTTTGTAATTAAGTCAAATTTTTACAGCTCTCTAGGGTTGCTTTGAGGTGTTGGCTTCATGGGTCTCATGAGGATCACTGGCCGTCCGCAGGAACAGTGTTCAAAAGATCCATAAAACACACTATAAATTGTGATTCAAGTCACACGTGTACTATATATCTTCTGTTTATGTGCTACCTTTGGAGATAATGACATTGTTTATTTGTTTATTTATTTTATGTGGAGCATTTTACAAGCAAATGCATAAAAAAATCGACAACAGATAATTACCAGGAGGAAGCATTTTAGGGACCATTATATTAACTTTCTTTTAACTTTTCAACACACTCCATCATGGCCAACAGTGTGGATTTTCACTACAGTTTATAACAAAGATAGGCTTGAATACATATTATGATAAATGTTGGTGTACTGACATTACTATTCATGTCAAAATCCTATTGTGATATGGCTTTAGACTAGTTCTCTTGTATTATTTTTTTCTGGTTAAATACTGATATTATTTTCTAGCAATTATATATGTTTAAAAACATTTTGAAATAACACTGAGAATTATTGAATTGCCACATTCCGTTTCAAGATTTAAATTAACCAAATAATTTTCCAGAAAACTGATTTAAAACCACTTTACACATGTATCAAATTGACTCTGATACTCACACCTGTTAATTCTCAGATTTTTTAATGTGAAAGAAATTATTCTGATTTGTTTCTCAGATCTGGAATGACTATAAACTTAAATGGAACCCAAAAGATTTCGGAGGCGTCGAGTTTATCCGAGTGCCGTCCAACAGGATTTGGAAGCCAGACATTGTGCTGTACAACAAGTGAGCATATTACCAAAAACCTGGCACAGAGTCTTCATTGATTGTTTATTGCTGCAAAGGATGTCTGTACAGTAACAAACTGTTATCGATCTAGATTGTGCATTCAGCATGGGTCATTTCTTGTTTTGAACATTCTTAGGGAAGCTATACACAACATCACATGGTGCATTTACTGAAACCCCAGGGCATCTTTTTAATTGATATTTTCATAACTCAATTGTTGTTTATATCTGTCTGGTTAGTATTCAGGGGCTCAGTTGTCTTTCACTGTCCTTCCTTTCAATGTGCCATTCTCACTCTTCCTCTCTCTTTTTCTACAGTGCAGTTGGAGATTTCCAGGTTGATGACAAAACAAAAGCCCTGCTTCGCTACAATGGCGATGTCACCTGGATCCCTCCTGCCATCTTCAAGAGCTCCTGCAAGATTGATGTCACATATTTCCCATTTGATTACCAAAACTGCACAATGAAATTTGGTTCATGGACGTACGACAAAGCCAAGATCGACTTGGTGCTGATTGGCTCAACTATAAACCTCAAGGACTTCTGGGAGACAGGCGAGTGGATGATCATCGATGCACCTGGTTACAAACATGATATTAAGTACAACTGCTGCGAGGAGATCTACACTGATATCACATACTCTCTGTACATCCGCCGTCTCCCTCTTTTCTATACAATCAATATGATCATCCCATGCCTCCTCATCTCCTTCCTCACAGTGCTCGTCTTCTACTTGCCCTCTGATTGTGGTGAGAAAGTAACACTGTGTATCTCTGTCCTGCTGTCTTTGACTGTCTTCCTCCTCGTCATCACAGAGACCATCCCATCCACCTCACTAGTGATACCCTTGATTGGCGAGTACCTCCTCTTCACCATGATTTTTGTCACTCTCTCTATTGTCATTACTGTTTTTGTGTTGAACGTCCACTACCGCACCCCGAAGACACATACAATGCCCTGTTGGGTAAAGCGTGTGTTTCTTGAACTGCTGCCCAGGGTGATGTTCATGACCAGGCCAGAGAGGGATCCTGAGAAGGTGAATGTGGCTGGCAGTGTTCAGACGATGCATTCGAAATCCTGCGCCATTCATTCATTAGGTACTCTACAAAAGCAGCACAAACCTCAGGCCCTTGCCAACAGTGTGGTGTCAAGTTTAACAAACCGGCAAAGACTTTTTAATAACACAGAGCTTTCCAATCTCAATAACTTGGGTGGAGACTCAACCAAATGTCCTAGCTCTGGGTTCTTGTGCTGCGAGGGCCGCTGCAACTATTGCTGGCAGAAGAGAACCGGCAAGTTGCCTGCAGATTCTGGAGGAGGGAGCGGAGGACTGGGTAGCCTGGGAGCCTTGAGTGGAGGCAGTGCTATGGGTGTTGGAGTAGGGAGTCAGTGCTCCAGCTCAGAGTCTTTAGATGGAGGAATAATGCCTCTACTGTCCCTTTCTCCTGAGGTCAGGGATGCTATTGAGAGTGTCAAATACATAGCAGAAAACATGAGACTACAGAATGAAGCGAAGGAGGTGAGTACTCAAAAGAGCAAGGCTAAAGCCATTTAATATCATACAGCTTTCAAATAAAGAATTACAATGTTACTATAACATTGAACGTTTTTTGCCTTGATCCTCTCGCAGGTTCAAGATGACTGGAAATATGTTGCCATGGTTATCGACAGGATCTTCCTATGGGTTTTTGTGCTCGTGTGCATCCTAGGAACAGCTGGCCTTTTCCTCCAGCCTCTATTACTTGGGGAAGATATTTGATTCAGTTTGACAAAACTAATACTCCAGACTGCTGAATTCCAAGCATATGTTTCATAGATACTTAGAAAAAGTTTCAAAGCCAAGTTGAAAATAATACACATGTTGATGATGTTTCAGTAGAAGTGTTTTGTTTATTCATAGGTAATATTTTGTTTTTTCTTTTCCTGGTTATAAATCCTATAAATCCTAAGAACATGGCTGCATTTAAGGTGACTTATAATTGAAAATGTTTAAGTGTCTATAAAAATGCAAAGATTTTTTTCCCAAAGCCAACACAGAGTCAGATACTCTGATCATTCAACAGTTAAGCTTCAACAGAAGTAAAGACTGGGGCACAGTGTTACATGAAAATGACATAACCTTTCTATAACTGTGATATTTTGCTGGCTATTGTATGTAGTAGTCTGACTAAAGTGATGTATATTATCATATGTGACAGACCTCTATGGTTGTTTATCCTTCTGTATTTATCTGATGTATGTAGTTAAGCTCTGCTAATGTTTGTGACTATTATAAAATCAGCTACAAGAAGACAAGCCAAGCCAAATGGCTTTGTGAACTCAACTGAACTGCTTCAGTCTCAGAATGAGGCTTGAACTGGATGCAGCACTTCACAAGGTACTGTCCATCGAACTGTTTTGCAATGGACCTGCAATTTTTGTTTGGATTGATAAGAGTGAGTAATTATATTAATGCAATTAGGTCTATATAGATAAACATGTTTCAGGTATTTGTTTTGAGCCTTTTAACATAAAAAAAACATTTAAAAAATATTTTTTGTTTACTTCATACAGTAGAGTGGGAGGGAAAAAAAATCAAATTAACCAGTATACTTGGAATTATTGTCATCAAGAGTGGTTAAAACTGTTTACAGGGTACCATATATAAAATGGGTAGCACTATTTTTCCTAGCGAGACGGTCCAGGGTCACCTGGCGCAAGATGATAGTCGGGGATGAGACACCTGAGAAGAGATCCCTAAACTGCAATGTAGTTAGGGGACAGTTGGTGTCCTAAGCCAAACCCCTGTGTTGTGGACATAGATGACCTCTTTCACTGCTCTTTCAAACCATCTGTCTTCTCTGTCCATAAATGAGAACTTTGGCTCGGTTTGAAGTGCACTGGGATGACGTGCTTGGGGAAAAAAAGAAAAAGAAAAAAATTATCCAATAAAACTGATACATAAGGGATGATGATGTTGTTCTGTTTGTCATTCTATTTCTCCCTAGTTGGTGTCTGATGTTCTTTCCTGTGCACCTTTGCTGATTTAATGAAAGCCCAGTTGGGATAACTACGTTTAAGATAAGGGACAAGCGCCACTAGGGTTTAAATACCTGGGACTCTCCACCATTTAAAGAAAGATTGTAACTCTTACTTCTTTCTTAAATTAAGTAAATAGAATCAGGCCACAGATAATTCTAAGTTGGGGTCTTTATCTTTCCAGACATCAAACTGTTCAAATTATAAAATTGAATTGATATGTTCATGTTTGAAAATCAAGTAGTGCAGTCCGTGTTCAAAGACTGCCGCCCTGTGGTAAGTCCTTGTTACTACAAATTACTTCCTGTTCTTTGTGTAAAGGGATTTGTAGCTCAGTTTTTCTGATTGTTGATATAAAATGTCTTCATTTGATCACACATTTGAAGCCAGAAATAACAGCTGCTGCTTACCTTTAAAATGGTTAGTATCCAGAATGTGTACAACTTATTAAAATGTCATTTATGAAATGTGAAGATACTGTAACCATATGACCACACCTCACCTCACACACACACACACACACACACACACACACACACACACACACACACACACACACACACACACAAACCAACACACACACACACACACACCAACACCCACACACACACACACAATCCCACAA